>JAXCEX010000089.1:0-96980 GCA_038382965.1 Ceratocystis huliohia | reverse complement strand
TCCCCCAAAAACAAAAAGGAAAAACAAAAGAAAAGGTTGGACTAACTGAACCTTCCTTGGAAAGTCAGTCCATTGTCGAGTTGTGAAGATGGTGTCCCGAGTTGAAGTATGTGTATGGGCGAGAGGGCGGCCGGATGGCCGGCCCCCAAATCGGGCCTTATAATGCCATTTATGGCTGGTTTTAATCAGCAAGTCCGATATGGTCTAACGGTTAGGATACCTCGTTTTCACCGTGGGGGTCGGGGTTCGATTCCCCGTATCGGAGACCAGCAGCCGTCCCAACGGCATCACTTTTTGGCTGCTCTTCAATCAGATGGTGATGCCTGGCAAGCAAGACTCAGAGCATTGCTACACACTGTACATTCAATAGGGTTGATTAGTATTACAGACTTGTATCCTACGTTGACTTTTCTCATTTTTGTTTTTGCACGTCTGCGATACCAAGTCGAGGAGGACTCTCTATCCGCTATTCACTTTATATCTACTGCGGAGCAGCCATTCATTGCATACAAATGATGCTTCACCGCCCAGCGGCAGAACTCAACGAAACCTGACGTACTTGCTTTTGAGAAACTTGATGGTATTGCATGTGAAGGCTGTTGTTGTATGGTGTCTGACCATGTTCAAAAAAGGAGATATTATCACTGGCTGGCATGATTTGTGCGCATACTATCTATGTACTTGGTACGTACATAGTCCACTGCATTACTTGCACTTGGTACATCACAAGGTAGAGGTTTTGCTTTGTTGTCCATAATGGGCGCTTGCTGGCAACCAACAAAAATTTTTTGGGCCGTAGCTTTCGTCTGCGGATCATTTCTCCTGCCTTTTTCCGTCCTTTTTGTGCCCCTTTAAGCCTTTAAGCACAGTCATGGACGATGTTCCTTCCTTAAGCCTTCTTATAGTCCCTCCCACTTTTCCTTCCTCCATTTTTTTCCCTTCCTTATCTGATCTTTCCTTCTGGTATCATCCTCAGAGATCACACGAGTAAATAGCCCGTCATGCCTGAGTCATTGACATCGCGCAAGTATTTCGATGGGGTCTACATCCCCATGGGCTTGATTGTTGTCGGTGTCTACATCATCAAGAAGGAATGGATCCCCTACGCCATAGCTTTGGCTGTGGCCTTGGGCTCATACAAATTCAACAGCATGCGTGAGTGGCTATCACCAACCACAAAAGCCCCCATCCATTAGGAAATGCCAATGCTAACTATTTTGATCACAGAGCCTAAGAAGGTCCTTAAGCCTGACCAATTCCAGGAATTTGAGCTGAAGGAGAAAACTATCATCTCCCATAATGTGGCCATGTAAGTTCTTTCCTCACCCAGCGGCTATCTCTGGTCCCATCACCCGCCCTAACTGCCTATTGTCTCTAGCTACCGCTTCGCCCTCCCCGAGCCCACCTCAATTCTTGGCCTGCCTATTGGCCAGCATATCTCTATTGGTGCCAACCTGCCCCAGGAAGATGGTAGCAGCAAGGAAATCGTCCGCTCCTACACCCCTATCTCCGGCGATGAGCTACCCGGCTACATCGACCTGCTCATCAAGTCTTACCCCACCGGCAACATCAGCAAGCACATGGCATCTCTGGCTGTTGGCCAGTCCATTCGCGTTCGTGGTCCTAAGGGCGCCTTTGTTTACACGCCCAACATGGTTCGTCACTTCGGCATGATCGCTGGCGGCACTGGTATTACTCCCATGCTGCAGATTATCAAGGCCATTTCCCGCGGCCGTGAGATGGGCGACACCACCGAGGTGGACTTGATCTTTGCAAACGTCACCCAGCAAGACATTTTATTGAAGGAGGACCTCGATGAGTTGGTTGCAGCTGACAAGAGAATCCGCGTCCACTACGTCCTGGACCGCCCCCCTGAGGGTTGGACTGGCGGTGTTGGCTACGTCACTCCCGAGATGATGGAGAAGTTGCTGCCCAAGCCCGCTAAGGACTGCAAGCTTCTGCTGTGTGGTCCCCCTCCCATGACTTCAGGCTGCAAGAAGGCTGCTCTTGGCCTGGGCTGGGAAAAGGCCCGCCCTGTTAGCAAGCTGGAAGACCAGATCTTTTGCTTCTAGATAATTTATTTGCATGGCGATGACGACGGTGGCAGCTAGACTATAGAGTAGCCCGTCCTTAAATAGCATGCAAAAAAGTGCACGAGTTCTATTACGAAATAATGCTACTGACAACACTGTGATCTAATGCGCATGCAACTAATTAGGCGAGAGAAAAACATGTCCAAGTAACGCGTAACCACCCATCTTAGGTACGCGTACGGCTTAAATCAAGAATCATACTATGGTAGAGGTGGAGTAAAACAGAAAGAATAAAGTACAAAAGCCCCAAACGCCCATCGAACATTCGCTTGTTTGCCCACTCAATGCCTTCACGTCTCATCCGCCATGCTAGTGTCTGCAGCTGCGTTGCCGCCCGATTCCTCGTCGCTGTCCTCATCGTCTATGACACGACCGCGTCTTCTCTTTGCCGAGGGCCGTGACACCTCGCCGTCCTCGTCGTCTACATCCATCTTTTCGGCTATCGCTGGGCTTCCTGCCCTGCTGCTTCCCATATCACTGCCATCAATCTTATTGGCCTCTGTGGCAAGTCTACGCTCAGCCTTTTCTAGCTCGTCCTCGGACTCATCGCCACGGAACGACATATTATCGTCAGCGTCCGAGTCAGAGCTGTCGTCGATGATTTCTGCAGACTTGAACTTTCCGTTGTCCTTGGGCTTGGGAGCCGCCTTGGGAGCTAGTTTGCGCTTCTTTGTCTTTGGCGCGGCCTGTTCCTCATCGGAACCTCCAAGATTGTCAGACTCACTGTCACTGCTAGCGGCAGCTTTCTTGCTGCGACGAGGCTTGGAGCCACGATCGCTGCGGGGAGCTGACTTGCGCTTGCGTTTGACACGGCCGCCTTCGCCGTCTGAAGTCATCTCGGCCTCTTGGATTTGGCGTTCCTTTTCGGCCATTTCATCTGCCATTTCCTTGTCGCGCTGAGATAAGAGAAGACGCTCTTGGCGCACACGTTCCTTGCGGGCTTCTTCAAGAGCAATCTCAGCGTTGCGGGCTTCTTCCTTGCGTCGCTGTTCCTCTTCACGCTTCTTGTTGGCCATGCGCAGCTTTTCGGCATTGCGACTCTCGTACTCGAGTTGGACGGTGAGGGCACGTTCAAGTTGCTTTCTCTGAGTGTTGCGCGCCATATTTGCGCGCTGCTCAATGTCACTCTTGGGGTAAGGCAGATTGGGCAATGTGGCGATTTCTTCAAGGGTCTTGATGGCCTCTTCTAAGCCCTCTGAGGCCTGTTGTAGCTGGGCGCACGTCCGCATTTTCTCACCAAGGCCGTGGATGGTAGCAGCTAGTTGGACTTGCACAAAGGCAACATTGAAACGGAGATGCACCTGTTCAGGGGCGGATGCCAGAGCCTATTATTTGTTGCTAGTTAGCAAAATGTGTCGTATTGCCTAAACAGAGGAATTGACTAATTGACTGACCTTTTTAGCACACTCTAGAGCACGTGTAAATGAGTCAAGATCGCGCTCGCTCCGGCCACGGTGCATCAACACACGGCCAAGGCAAGATAGGATAACACTATCATTTTCCTTTCCTTCTTTGCTGAGGGCCATTTCGTAGTTTTCAATAGCCTTGTTGAACTGCCGCAGATCGGTGTAGATATGACCAAGGTTGATGTAAGGGTGAGGCTGATCCTTGATAGTTTCGCGGACCTTGATGAATATCGGGAGAGCCGATTTGAGATCCTTCTTGTCCTCGACAAGTGCAATCGCAATACCAGTAGCGGCGAAGGCATTCTTGGGATCAAGAGCTAGAGCCTTGTCGAAGAACTCGAGCGCTTTGCTGTAGATGGCACTTCGTTTCTGCTTATCTTGCTCGGTATCGCGGCGCATTTCACGTGCTTGCATGAGATAGAGATTTCCCATACCAATCAAAGCGTACCGATCATGCTTATCGTAGTTTTGAAGAGTATGCTTGAAATGGCGGAATTCCATATCTTCATTGATGTTTGCAGGCCGCTTGCGCGAGACTTTGCCCAGGTACCAGCCATAGAGAGCTCGAACCTCCAGATCGGCAGGGTTTTCTTGGTATAGTTTGGAAATCGCATCAGGGCCCTCTTTATGGGGAAATTGCCGCAGCTTGATGTAGGCTAGGCGAGTTTGAGCATCGGTGTATCCAGGATGACGAGACAAAATACCCTCATATATCTTAATCGCCTCGTCAGTCATTCTCTGGAACTCGTAGCTGCGTGCGAGGTTGAAACTAATAGTAGTGGCCAGGCCGTCTGTATCAGCCTCAGGTGTCTTTTCATTAATCTTGAGGCAAGCCCCCATCGCAGCTTGGAACATATCACAGGCTTGTGTGTGTTTTTCAGCCTGCTCGAGAAAACAGCCTACATTGTTGAGAAGCTGCGGGGGTAGCTGGCTGTGAATCTCATTCAGAACCCGGGCATCTTCTTTCTGTTTGACGAGGCGAATTTCCTCTTCTGTAGGGTTCTCGCTCTCATAAACATATTTGGGCTCGGGCTTCTGCGAAGAAGGAATCTGCTCCATCTCGAAAGCCTCAACTTGGAGAAGACACTGCAACGAGTTTTCGGGCGACTCAGATTCGTACAGGCGAGCCAGGTTCAAGAGCACAGAAGGGTCGACTTGAACGTTTCGCTTGGGGTCTTTCCAGGCTTTACGCACAAGTTCTAGGTAGTGGATTGCTTTCTTGGCCTCTTGTGACTTGTCCTCCTTAGTTTCGGCCGCCTCGTTGGCGAAGACTTCCTCAGCGTAAATGGTGCCTAACAACACCATGGCTTCGATGCTTCTCGACTGTTGAATCATCTTTTCTAAGCGAAGCTTAGCCTCGCCTAGATCGTTGCGCATAACGGCAATTTGCGCTGCGCCAAACTTTGCGGGCAAGTATCCGCGGTCGCCACCACCTCGTGCTTCATCAGCCCTTCTGTAGTAGTCGCTGGAAAGAGACAGATTGTTGTTGTAGTGCTCTTTTTTGGCTAGGAGATACCAACCATCGCTAGCAATGGCGTTGATGTCTGTGTACTGAATTGCCTTGTGTGCTAAGGAATCGGCGTTGGCAAAATTTTTGCGGGTGAGGAAGTAGTTGGCAAAGGTCGAGCAAGTAAGTGGGAGGTTCTTGTCGAGCTTGAAGGAAGTTTGCGTGTACTCTGTCATGGCCTTTTTGTAAAGCCGAAGGAATTCGGCGCTGTTGGCCGGGACACGACCACTGGCATCGAGGTAGTAGATGCCTAGCAAACTGTTCGCCCATTTGTTTGGGCCCACTTCTAGAGACCGCTCCCAGGCAGCTTTAGCATCATCTTTGAATCCGAGTTGCCAGAAGCAACAACCGATACCAATTCTCGGATCGGGATCCGTGAGAGTGGGCATCTTCTGAAGCACTTGTTGGTAGCAGGTGAGCGCCTGGGCATACTTGCCCATGGAAAAGAGAGTGCGACCTTTGCCCATCATGGCCATCATATTTTTCTGGCCCGAAACCCGTAATGCCTCATCGAAGGACTTGAGGGCGCTCTGCAACAAGTCATCGCGTTCACTAGCAGAGGTGCCCTTGGTGGGGCTCTGTAGTGAGGCCTGTAGGAGAAGAAGTACACCGCGAGCTAGAAACAGAGGTGGGAAAGCGGGGTTGATGCGCAGAGCTTCGTTGAGTGAAGCGGTTGCTTGGTTCAAGAAATACTCCTTGGTCTTGACTTCGCCAGGTTGTGTACCAGAAGGTGGAACACGGGGAGCTTCACGAGCCTTGTATAGATACAGAAAACAAAGGCCACATGTCATGCTGACCTTCTCACGAGGGCTTGAGGTTTGGAGCACTTGGCCGGCACGCACCAGCATCTCTATGGCGTGATCTGCCTTGTTCTTTTTGGCATAAGCCATGGCAACTGTCATCCAGTAGATACGCGCCGCCTGTTCATTTTCAAGTAGTGTGCAAAGCTCGGTCGGGTCATCGATCAGCTCGTCTAGGTCAACTTCAACAGCTTCGTCTTCTTGGTCGCGCACAGGGATATCGATCGCAGAAGGGATATCGGAGAAGCGCTTGGCTGCAGTGCCGTCGCCACGTGAGCCATTGGCCGGACCATTGCGGGCAACAGTCGCCATGGTAGATAGAGAGTGAGCAACTTGATTAGAACTAACAAGCAATTTGTCGAGAAGGAGAGAGGAGGCCTAGTGATCCAGAGAAGCTTAAGATTTGGACGCGCTTTGGTGGTATGAGCGGGAAAAGGATCGCAAGGCTGAAGCTGAAAAGAACGGCAAAAAAGGATAGGATTACGGCTTGAGGGTTAACACATAGACGAAATGTAATCGCCCGTTATGGAGGAAGTCTTGCTATGTGATGAAGAAGACTATTGGGAGAATGAGCGCTAGAACAAAAATCAATATTAACAAATCTCTCCCCTTTGCCGGAGAAGAGGTATAGGAGATGCTAGGCAAGGCTGAGGCTGAAAAATATTCTGGTTTCGTTGCGATAAGAAAAGTGGGTCTTGAACGAAACAGGTGCTGGGGAGATCTTCAACACCAGGGCGTTGAGTTAACACTGCTTGCATTTAAGTTTTAGGTTAGGATTGATTATATTAGGTTTGGATGTATTTGTAAATACATTTCTTTGCAACAACAACGACCTGAATAGAAACACTATGGAAATTATGGAGACTGTATAGCTCGTTGGTCACTGGCTTCTTTGTAGAGGCCACCACCCTGCATAGGTTGTTTTGGCTGCTGTGTCTAGAGAACAGGCGCACGCTGGATCTGGACTTTTCCTTTTTATTCTGAGAGTGCAGTGATGGCAAATTTAAACATCGCCAATCTTGAAAACATCTTCGCGTGTCTCCTTCCAGGTCTCCCGATTCTTCTTTGCCCACTCAATCTGAATCTTGGCGTACGCAATCTATAAAGCATATTGTTAGAGGGGCTCAACACTCATGCTGATGAACAAGACTGTACTCACCATGTATCGTCGAAGGTCATCTTCCTTATCCACTTGGAAGCGCTTCATATCCTTCAAAATGCTAGAGCTAGAGTCCTTGACGTCCTGTTCTGCCACAACCTGAGCTTGCTCTAGATGTTCTATGCTCTCCTTGGTCTTCCCCATCATGTCGCGACGTGAACGCTCGGGATCAACATCTGCGACTCCCTGGATGGCTTGTCTTAGGGGGCCGAATATCTTATTGGTAATAGAATTAGTGCTGGGCATTTTGCGATGCAATGGTGCAGGTTCAGGGGCGCCTTGACGCGCTGATGGCACGGGAAAATCGCCATGAGTGGGAGGAAAGTCCGAATCAAACGAGTCGGCATCGTCAGTGTCGCGGCCATGTGTCGTCGGGGATTTAGAAGTAGTGAACTTTGAAGATGCCCCTGATACGGGAGATGGTCCGAAATGAGCTTGGCTGCTACTAAGGTATTGCTCGATACGCTTTGCCTCAGCTTCGCTACGCTCTAACTGTGCTAAAAGAGCTTTTTTCTTTGCCAGCTCATCAGTAGTCATGTCCTGTTGCACGCGCTTGAGCACCCGGTAACGCAAAACGTTGCGCACCACTCCAGCAAACTGTGCGTTTTCGCGCATAGGCTCGGAGAAGCTAGCTCCAAGCCCCGTTGCTAGATCCTCTGTCGCGAGATATGCTGAATCTGAAGCCTGGCCGATCTTTTCTATGGCGGCGCCCAAGACTTGTTCATGTTCAGATAGCGCAAATGCATTGAACTTGCCACCAAGCTCACAGTAGTCAGCTGCCAGATTGTTTAGGTGACTCAATGTTCTCTTGTTGACTTTTTCGAGTGGGCCTGCTAAAAGCTGCTCGAGGTCCTTGATAGACGTCTCAAAAGCCAGGAAATACGGATCGAGTTCGTACTCGGTGAGCTTAACATTGTCAGGTGGAAAACGTGCCGGTATACCAGGGCTGACAGACGGATCGTGGACTAGTCCCTTCAATTTAGCAGAGGCTGAGGGAACTGGTAGCCAATTATGAGCGGGGGTGGGGTTCGCCATGTCCAGAGGAGGTGCCTTGAGAATTGACTTTGGGATGGTGGAGACGGGAGGCGAATTAAGGACCTCGGTCTGGACGATGTTAGTATCGGGGCTAACGTAATTCTTGTGCCAATTGTAAACCTACCCAGCTTGCATTGGGGTCGAGGAAACGCCACCATACTCCGTCAGCCCTTACTTGTTCCATACGACGACATCTATTAAGGAAAACGGCAAGCATGCGTTTGCGTAAATCAATGATTTGCTGGTCCTGTTTTGCCGATGTAGGTCTGGCGGCATAGTCGGCCATGGTGTGTTTCTCAGGAATTGGGGGGATGATGAGGGTGGGATGGAGTCGAATGAGGGCGTCGCGCAAGGATGCAAACTCGGAGTAACGGCGGCGTACCTCGAGATCCTGAGAGTAGTGTTAGATTATCTTTGGGACAGAGGCGATTGCAAAGCGGCAACTTACGCCAGTGCGGATGGTGTAGACGATGAACTTGCCCCCAGTTTCAGGGCTTTTCCCAGCGTCGGTGATTAAAATGGGAATTTCGGGATTTTCGTATATGATCTGCTCGATGCGGCTATCGTAGCCACCAGGCTTTCGTAATGGCTGTACGTCATCGTCACTGTCGGGGCGATTGTCGCGATTAGCCGACCATTCGCGGGGTCTATCATCCTCTTCATCGGAGGATGGGGTATGCAGACGATTGCTGCGGGCAACTACATCGTAAGACAGAAGGACAAATTATTAGCAAACATGGCATACGGAGCGCTGTTATTTCCACAGCCTGAATGCTTCACAAACCTTCACGAAGCACCGGTGAGGATGGAGCTATCGAAGATGAGGAAAAGGACTCGCGGCGGTCAAAACCGCTACCATATGGGTTATTGTCTTCGTCGTTCCACATGGCGTAAGGCTTGTTGAGAGAAAGAGGTGAAGAGGCGGATTAAATATAACAAATCAAGCGATAGAGCAAGAAGGCAAGGCGAGATAAGAAATAATGGGTGCAAGTTAAAGTCAGGCGGATGACGAAGACAGAAAAATAGAGTTACAAGGCTATGTAGATGCGTGTCTATCAAGGGATCAGGCAAATAGGCATGCCACAGGCAATCAAGTATCAAAGTTGAAGAGTAAAGAAATGGTGATGGCTATGGCAGGTATTGATAACATACAGAAGGCTACCCACTGACGAAGCTTCGAAATAGCGAGCTTCAGGGCCTCAAAAATCTAAATCACAACGTATTTGCTAGGCCAAATATCATCCAAACGCAAGGCTGCTATTGCACTGCTCTCGAGATAGAAACAGGCCAGTCAAAGCCCTCCAAAGCTTTACTTAAGCTCGTTTGCACTAGATCCACTTATTTTCATACTACTGCAAGGGTTTGGATGCTTCCGCGCGGGGGCGGGGTCCTTAGGCTTTATCATGACAGGGGTTAATATGGTCTGGTACACTGTCACGTGATTTCTCGAGACGCCTCGTTTGTAAAGTTGCCTATGAAGTTTGTGAAGTTAGCACTGCAAATGTGCTTGCTTACCATCAAAATGACGCCGAACCAGAGCTAGTGCAACTAGATATCACTGTACGCATACCTAAATGGCAACGTGGAAATATTTATAGCCACAAGCCTAGTTATATACTTGGAAGAACTACGGGCATCGGCTCGAAAATTGGGAATGACGAAGCAGTTATACCTACCCTGGTTATTGGATGGGAGGAGTATGCTATACCTACAATGATCTACGTTGATATAGGAAGCTTGCGCGCAAATGTGTGATGTGTAGCTGCACATATACACACATAAATTGTCTGATCTGTACGGGTAGGTTTCGGCATTAGCCGCTGGAGAACACGCTTGCGACGTGGATGTTATGCGCCCAAGACACTGTGAATATCACTGGCGCCCATGACCTAGAAGAAAAAATCCTCATCTTCCCGAGTACTTGAGTACTTCATTCTGCACTAGTCACCCCCCCAAAAGCTCGGTAGTGCGTGTTAATAAAAATTATTGGAAAAGGGCTTATTTCTAACTAAAACCTGGGAGCAATGAGCTGATATCTTGAAGATATCCTCTCACATCTTTACATATGACTTACACAAGTGAGCAGATTTGTTATCAAGACCTAGAAATATTGCAGCCACACAGGTTTCCCTTGAAAACAAGGGCCGCTTCTACATGAATACTCACTTAACATTATATGTTCATTTATCTATATCAGCTAGTTAAAAGCGCTAATGATCCATATAACGGTTATTTAAGCTCTGCATCAGTTTGTCTCTTAAGTGTGAGAAGAGGCAGAAATAAAGACCCACGACTACATCTCAAAGTCTAAAACTCATAACTAGCTCTTGGTATCGTGATGGTTGCCGATTAAATGAAAAGAGGATTAGCCCCCCTGAGAAAATGAAAGCGTTTGATTTCTGTTCCTGTAGCATCCGTTATAACCCAGACAGCCATGACAACCTGGCGTAGAACTGGTTACACCAAGGTGTGAATTTCTAACTCGCCCACTCAGAGAAGAATGACAGAGTTCGTCTATTGGTTCTGACAGCGTGCTCACTCGTCTTGAGGAACCTGAGCTAGTGCTGTTGCTCCTCTGGCGTGAAGAATGGCAATATTTGGAGTGATATTCGCTTGTACTGGACTGTGCAGGAGATGAAGACTTCTGCTGAATAGGACTCGGGGACCTTTGTTTAGCTGCCGAGCCACTTTGCTCTCTTATAGTAGGAGGTGCATATAATTCTGCATCTCCTGATGGAAAAAAAGAGTCGTTACTGTTGTAGTGAGAATAGCCTCCAGAGAAGAAATCAGAGCCATTACCAGCTCCCTGGCCTTTCATTAGCTGGGATAGATGACTTCGCCTGATGTTCTTAGGAGTGTCGGTTGATGAGTCTGTATCATGGCTCTTGCTAGGCTCCTCTTCCTTCTTACTCGGGGTCTTGGTATGTCCACTGCTATCCTTGCCAGCATCTGACTTGCCACCCTCCTTTCCCTTTCCTTTCTTGTCTTTTTCCTTATGTCTTCCTTTGTGTTCGCCGTCCTTGTCACTATCCTTTGTCTTGGCTTGATTTTGTTCCTTTTGCTTGCTCCCGTCTGGCTCACCGTCCCCATTTTCTTCCTCTTTGTTGTCTTTCTTTTTGTCTGGGTTCTTCTCGCCTGGGTTCTTGGCAGGTCCTGAAACTGCAGGATTATCTGCGCTTTTCTTCTCAACGTCTCTTTCGCCTTCCGTAGCATTATTATCTCTTTGACCTTCCCCATTCTTGGCGGCTGATGCATCCTTATCAGCCGGTTGTGTCTTTCGAGACTGTCTATGTATGCGCGACTTGTGCTGGCGGTTCTTGAGGATAGGCTCGGCGTCACTACCAAAAGTGTTATGGCATTTCTCGCAAAAATCCTTACCACGAAATAATTTAAATGTCTTCAGTGGAGTATCGCATGAACAGCAAACTCTTATATCCTGTGAATCGTCGGCTGTTTATTGCGTTAGCAGTGTTCTTTTGCCATGGGTAAATGAGTGAATAGGTACCATAGTGTGCATCTTCATCTTCATCACTGCATGGCGAGGCGGCAGCACGGGCATGGTGATGATGGCTACGAAAGTTATCGTTGATGTACTCCCAAGTGCGATGGTGCCTGTTGGGGATGTCTCTATAGACGCCCGAGCTCTTCACGCGAAGATTGCTGCGGCCTTTGGCATTTTTGGGACCATCGTTGACTTGCCAGCTCTCATCTAGGCAGACGTAAGAAGCGTCGTCTCGTATGGCAGACTTGGTGACAGGCGGCCCTTCTTTCTTTGCAGCCCTATCTTCAGAGGCCTTTTGTTTCCTCTCTAACTTCTGATCAGGTGTATCTGTTTTATCGATCTTGGCCTCCGGTAAGTTTGATTTTGCCGGGGCACCAGGAGTAATAGGAGTAAACTCTGCGTCTTGTTTTTCTATACCACCAGAAAATCTCGCTAGGAATGCCGTGATGCCACCGCTGGGAGCACTGCAATTCTTCACCGACTTTTCCTTCTTGGTGTTTCTGATCCATAGCACATAGACCACAACAGAAAGGATAATAAAAACAGCGATCGAAACAATGATAATACCGGCTTGACCACTTTCATCCATGCAGTTCCAACCGCCAAGATCACAGCCATTGCGAGGTGCTATATGGCCGGAGTTACGGCTGCGAAATGGCAAGGGGAACGACTCATCCCAGAGCGGTGATGTAGGCGCCATCGCTGTGAGGTTTGGAGCGTGTATTTGATAGTAAGTTATCAGAAACTTGTAAGAAAAAAATTTGAATGAAATTGGGAAAGTCAAGCGATGTGTATTTGTCTTTGTTCCGTTAATCAAAATCTGCATTGCACATCTCTCATCAGGGGCATAGATGGATAGTTGGTACTGAGGCGGGGCAACCAGTTATACTAAAAGGCCGTTGATAACGCTTGTATATTGAGCAGGAACCCAATTGATGGTTATCTGTCCTTAGTATTTTGTGCTGTTGCTGTTGTTGATTGCTGATGTAGGGAATTATATTTCGTCCCATAAGGTGATTTCATCAGATTCCCACGGTCAAGATGCTAAATAACCAGCATTTGCTTGGTGTACAATTATTACAAATTCAGTTTGCTCATCTGGCCTCTAAGGGTCTACTGGGACCGTATTCTCATCGACTCGAAAAAAAAGAACTCCAAGTAATCATTAAAGGCTGCCGTTAACCAAAAGCACATATCCGTGAAGTCTAGGTAGAGCGTATCCTCCCGCTGAACGCCAAAAATCACACCCTGAGAGGCAAAGCAAAACTAGAGAGACTCATGCTTCGCCGAGTCACAGTCCTTGGTATTGAAAATTCAGCTATCCGCTGCGTGCAGAAGAGCTTAATTCGGTATTTCAACTGTTACCCATGCCGTTGTCGCGATTTCCACGCATCTCTGATAGCGTTCTGCGCAGCCAGGAGTTCCTTTTGAGATACACCATCCTCAATACTACTTAGTACGCTTTGGAGCACAGTAAAATGATTGCCTTCTGACTTATCATCACGGAAGCGGCTGATGCGCCATCTTTTTTGATGATCGAGGTAGCACTCAACGATACGATTGTCCAAGGGATCACCGAGACTCTTTAGGGTCTCCCATTCCTCACTAGAGATGTAAACATCTCTAAAGTATGTGTACTTGTTAGGTCCAGAATCGCCCATAAACTTCCACAGTTCTGACTTGGGGGGGAGGTCATAATCGTGGTATGGCTCTGTGATGCCTTCAGCAATATCCTCGTCGTCCGGGGTCATCAAAGGGAAGATCAAGCGCAGCCGACAGTCGACAGTGTTCTCCTCGGGGGGCTTCCATTTAAGGATATGGGGGTCAGTGCCGTGCTTGTAAGGCGTGTTACGACAGGTGAAGATAAGACCGTCGTTGCCATGCTTCAAGTTGGGAATGACGCGGTTGAAGATCATTTCTGTGCCGTAGGCGAACTGCATGTCCTTGAGCTGGACTTCAAAGGGTAGGTATTTACGCTCTTCCGGGAAGTCGGTTAGGAGTTCTTTGTAGGGGCGGTATACCTTCTCGCTGAAATAAGCCAAACGCTTATCTAACGTGCGGTCCATAAGGTTCATACCACCTAGCGTCAAACAGTCAAAGACTAAGAAACGTGGCACCATGACTCCGTCGCCGTCATCATCCATAACGAGTTCGCCATCAATCAAGGTGCGATCATGGAAAGCTTGCCTGTCGTCACAAAGAGGGAAATGTAGACTGTGGTTGTTGTTGTACCAGAAGTCATTTTTCCGGTCGATTAGATAATGCGCTTCACTGCCTCGGGGGTCAGTGGTTAGGTATAATAGATATCGTATGCCATCGGACTTTTCGCAAACATAATAGCTATAATACAGCTAGTTAGTTATATTTTCGACATGTCATCAAATAAAAGCACATCCGGTCTTGACTCACTCTTCCATCATCAGTACGCGAAGGTGCTCACGTGTGAAGCTTACAGGTTGGGCCCCAGGAAATGACGTTTGCGAACGTCCCAGTAGCCGCGCAACCTCAGCCCGTAGTTCCTGTACGCCCTCCTTAAGCGGGACCTTTATGCCAGGCTCAGAGATAGACTTGATGGGCCCGTCCATATCGGCGGTGTTCAGCCAATATAGAAATAGCAAGCTGGTGGCGTTTGTTGCTGGTTAAAGTGCGTCGCATTTGTAACGTTGGTGAACTATTAAGCTTATGTTGGATCTTAAATACCATGGGTCACGTGACAAGGTTCAAGACCCGCTGCACTACTTTAGCTAGGAATCCCCGTTTGAGCTTGCCATATAGCACAATGATTAGCTACTACTAGAGTTATAATGCTTAGTATACTTTTCTTGGCAACTTGCTTTGTCAATCGTCAACACCTAACATCACGAAGCTTCGGTTACACATAGTTAAAAATGGTTATTTAATGCAATAATATTAACATATCATATTGACATAAGAAATTTCCCCCCTGAAAATACACGACAACAAGACATAAAACTTTTAATATGCCACGGCCCACTTGCGAATTACCTTGTTTCCCCAGCATCAACCCCCATCCATTCATTAAATCATGCTCGTCGTTTGACTAATCGTTGAAGTTTCGATTTCCACAGTTGGAACAAATGCTTGGTTCTTCGTGCCAAAGTGTTTACCACATTGTCACGAAAGCGGCGATTGCCGCTGAAGCAAGCATGGTGGCAGTCGAGCGTCCCAGACGGCCAGCAACATTGAGTTGGTTGCGACCTGAGAATTCACCATTGGGACCATCATCTGTTGGGATAGGCTTGGCGCCACTAGCCGTGGGGAATCCAGTGCTAATGCCGGTTCCTTGACCGGTGGCAGTACTGTTGTCAGCAGTGAAAGGAGGTTGGCCATCAACAACTGTCAAAGTAGTGACAGGAGTCAGAGTTCCAGAAACCGTATCGAGAACGGTGATAATTTGAACAGAATCCACTGTGGTAGTCTGGAAGGTAGTGAAGGTAGGAGTCACTGTGGTAGTTTCGGTCTCTGTAAAGTCATCATCCGAGGTGAATGCTGTAGGGGTTGCAAAATCTGTGTAGGAGGGGACTGAGTCATAGGAATCGTCTGAAGCAGTGACAGTGACTGTAACAGTAACAGATTCAGTACACTCCACATCAGATGCAGTCTCGTAATCAGTGCTTGTTAGAGACCAAGAAGAACTACCAGTACCAGTACCAGTTCCAGTAGATCCAGTGGGGTAATAGTGGTAGCCACTGCTGTTTCCATACGGGGGAACAGACGAAGCAATAAAGTACGAGTAGTGAGGCCGGGTACCAGATGACAAAGGGATTCTGGAATATCCAGTGCCACTGTCAAGATAGAAGCCATTAGATACAGTTGGATAGAATATAGGCTAGATGAGAAGGCGTTACTTACGTGGCAATAGGAGGGTTCCAGGCCGTCAGAAAAGACGAAGGGAGCGTGGTAGCTGATGTACCAGGAAGAGCGATGGTGTTCATGGTGGTGTTGGAAAAAGGGGCAGAGGCAAAGGCTGAAGGTTCAGAAGTTGGTATGGCAGAAACACCAGGAGAAGCAAAAAAGGCGATGATGGAAGAAGTCAAAAAGGGAGTGACAACTAGAGTCAGCGAGCCAATTTTAAGGCCGAGGGGGGCGGGGTCCGCACGACGCACACTTCTCGCTCCTTCCGAATTGGTTACCTTATTGTCCCAGTTGATGGTAACTGCCATGATTGCAATGGCGGCAGCGACGGCAACCACAACAGCAGCTAGCAAAGCAGTCAAGCGGATCCAGAACATTCTCCTGGAGTGCTTAACACGCTCGCGAGACACCTCAGGAACGGCACGATGGCCAGAGTTATACAGAGTAGGCTGGCCATAAAGGCTATCCTCGTGAACCTTCTGCATGGGGGGCATTTTAACTGCCTCAGCGAAGCAACGATTAGATATGGATTCTCCGTCTTTTCATCAAGGGTGCCAGCTATGCGCGGTGGCCCAGGGCTATCATAAAGGAGTTTTGGAAGGTGGAGGACAGGGCTTGCCTAGATGACCGCTGAATGGGGGAAATTGCAGTGTTTGGTAAGTTGCTTGTTGTTTCTTGTTGAGACCAGACTGCAGCTTTGTTTGTGTTGTTCTTACCGAAAACGTGAGACCGTATTTACTAACAATCCACGATGGCTGTGAAAGCAGGCAAGATCCGACCTGGACCCTGCGGAACAGTTGAAGGCGTCTGGAGGGAAGGAAGTAATGGCGAGAGAAAGATGGAAGAAGTTGGAACTATGGTCAACAAAGGAACTTGGCGTAGTGACTCTATGAAGCCTGGTTGCTGTGACGGGAGGGGAGATCTTTTCTTCAAAGTCCAATTTTACGGGCGATTACCCAGAAAAGTCACAAACTCGTCGTTCGGCAAGACCAGCAGAACAGTCAAAACAAAGAGCAGCGGGGCAGTTGCGCAATGGTAGAGGGTGCTCGATTCTAGATGAAAGTATTTTCCTGTTGATAAGATGGAAGTCAATCGTGTAGACTTTGAGAGCTCTGAAAGCGCCATCGGGAGCTACCAGCTACGTCTACTTCTTATATCAAATTAAGTGAGCACGGCCTCCCTTATGACGCGAAACTCGAGCACCTAGCACACTAGACGCTAGAGCAACGGCCTCCTCCCCATCACTGGACGACAGGAATACTTGGAAAATATGATGGGCCACTGGTATGAAGTCTAGGGAGTTGTCTCTCGCTATATGCCATCCCAACAGAGCTTCTAGCTTGTAGTGGGCGGAGATGCAGCGAAAATCGCGTGTTTCCACTTATCTCTCCATATCTTGCCATGATTCTTCGTGTTGGATATGCCCTTTTTTCGATCGACATCTCAATGGAACAACTGTGACTGGAACTTGAAAATCTCCAGACAAAACGAGAAGGTTCTGGTGGCATCAACTAGTTGATTAATCAGTTATAGGAGATGCAGAGTCATAGTACTTCTTCTACATGCCCAGAGACCGCTGGAATGTTGCTGGTCATTGTTGCCTACTCGACAACCAAAGCTTCATGTTGATCTAACGTATAGGCTTTAGTTGTCGTTCAAAGAGGAGAAAGGCAATTGCACGATTACCTAACCCAAGCTTTTAGACAGGGGTATTGGAGACAGGGATAGCTGTTGGCGATAAAAATGGGGCTGCAAAACTGGTGACTTTTATTTTCACAGCAACGAAAATCTTCACAGAAACTACAACTAGCCGTAGTGAGCAGCTCCAAGATTTAGTTGTAATGAGGTTATCAGTTCTTCTAAGCTGATGGAAGTTAGATAGTGGATAAATGCGAGACTGCAAAAACACCCTAGCTTTTAGAGACAGAACCCAACCCTTTTTATTTTCTGGTTGGATAATGGCTAAAGCTTGAACGCGTTGTTGCTTGTCGCGTTGCACACAAACTGGTGCGCTTTAGTGTCTAGTGGCTTTAGCGTGCTTGGTGCCATTAGTGGGCTTCAGTGGGGTGCGCCTTTTTTTTCTTCCTTCTACAGCTATAGGACACAGGCCTGAACTTTGGCTTGGGTCTGAACCAGGCTTTGCTTAGACCTAGCCAGAGTCTTCGCGTCACCCTCTTGTGGCTGATTTTGCTCCTTCTGTATTACTCTAGCAACTCGCGCGTGCCTTGCAGACAAGCATACTTGCACGAGCAACAACTCAACTCCAGAAAATCTCCATCTTCGTGGCCCTGTAGACTTGCGACCGGCTTCATGTTTTATAGCTGATTATTCATCTTTTCCTACGCCAATCGACCTGACTATTCTTTGCCGTGTCATTTAAGCCTCCTCTATTTTATCGCACTTGACGACCATTGTTAACCCTCACCGCTGGCCGCTGTTTCGTATAAGCTTGTGGAAATGGCGCCCGCCAGACGCTCCCGGCGAGCACCCCCAAAGGAACCCTCGCCTGTCCCCTCATCATCGCCAGATCTTTCCGACCCCGAAGAGGTACCTGAAGAGCCCGAACAGGCGTCATCGCCGATTTCGGACCCGCCTTCCGATGTCGAAGATCTAGACTCAGCCATCAATGGCCGTCATGGTGCCGACAACAACGACGATGATGGCCCCAAAGAATCGCTTCAGTTCAACGAACAACTGTCCTGGAAGCCTGGAAAGCCGATCCCGGTTAGCACACTGATTCCGCGTTTGCGCAGGCTCCTCGATGAATTGTCGGATATGGACCAAGAACGAGTTGATCCCGAATCACTGACTGACGTCGCTGCATCTCTGGCCCATCGCAACCTCTTACAACACCGCGATAGTGGTGTCAGAGCCTTTGTTGCCGCCTGTTTGTCTGACGTGCTGCGTATTTGCGCGCCTAATGCGCCATTCTCCAGCGATCAAGTTAATGTAAGTGCTACCCCCTTTCCCTTTCCCTTGGGTGTGAATAGTTGTGGCGTGAGCCATTCCGATCTGGTCTCTTCTAGGCTAGCACCTTCTTCGCGAACCGCTGTGAGGTATGCTAACTCACTGTCTCCAGATGATCTTCTCCTTGTTTATTCGTGACATAATACCCGCCCTCAAGGACCCAGGCGACACCTACCACGCCCAGCACAAATACGTCCTAGTTTCACTCTCAGAAGTAAAGAGTATCCTTTTAGTTCTTGAGATAGAAGGCGGGGACGAGCTTTTTCTCCGGCTTACTTCCGCCTGTTTTGATACCATCTCCATTCTTTCCTCGCAGGATGCCGAGGGCAATGTGCCGCGCGACGTCGAGCATCACATGACCCACATCATGATCACCCTCATTGACGAGAGCCCAGGCATCCCGGCTCTAGTTATCGACTCCATAATGGCTCAGTTCTTGCGAGCGCTGCCCCCCGGAGGCCTCAAGAATCGCCTCGACCGATCCGATGATAGCAGCCAGTCTAACTTGCTCCCCAAGAAGATACCAGCTGCCTACATCATGGCTAAAAACATATGTACCGACTGCCCGGAAAAGATGTCGCGCTATGTGAGTCAGTACTTCAGTGATGTCATTATTGATGCCACGAGCTTGAGTCGTGGCCAGAACGAAGACGAAGAGGAAGCCCCTGTTGGCCCTTCGGAATCAGATCTGCACAATATCCGGCAAGCACATCACCTTATTCGGGAGTTATGGCGAGCCGTTCCTATTGTACTTCAAAACGTTATACCTCAAGTTGAGGCTGAACTATCCGCCGACAACGCCAGTCTTCGCCAGCTTGCAACGGAGACCCTGGGTGACATGATTTCTGGTATTGGTGCTGCTGGACCACCCCCTCCACCCATCATGGATCCTTGTCAGTACCCTCAATGGCGCATGGATGACGAGCTGCCCGTTCACCCTTCTCAAACCGTTCTCAATTCTCCATCGGCAGTACTATCATTCTCCCAAGTACACCCAACCGTATACCACAGCTTTATCAATCGCCAGAACGACAAGGTTTCTGCGATTCGTGCCGCCTGGGCGCTTAGTGTAGGCTACATAATTTCCACATCAGCAGGAAACACGGGCATAAGCCGTGAAGAGGAGGGTAAGCTGGTGCAAGCTCTTTCTACTAAAATGCTCGAGTATGATGAAAAGGTCCGTCTTGCTGCCATCAAGGCTATCGATATATTCAACATCAAAGATGTGGTAAACAAGCTTGGGTACTACGGTGGCGTTGAGCAAGAAGGGTCTGTGTTGGCTATCTTAGCCGATCGCTGCCGCGATCGCAAGCCTGCCGTGCGTGTTGAAGCAATGGTTCTATTGGGCAAACTGTGGTCTGTAGCTGCAAGTGAGATTGCTGCTGAGCATGACTTAGTCTACCCTTGTCTTGGTGGCATCCCTTCTCGTATCATTGAGGTATACTACACTGGCGACCCCGAGTCCATTGCAATACTCGACAGGGTTCTCCTAGAGTACATTATTCCTCTTGGATTCCCCCCACGTAAGTCCAAGAAGAATAGCCAAACAGCAGCAATCAACTATGACAGCGACAAAGTTAGAGCAGAGCGGATCCTACAACTGGTCCGATCGCTCTCAGACAAAGCCAAGCGTGCATTTTTTGCTATGCAAGCCCGTCAACCTGCAATGATGCCACCCGTTATAGCTTACATTCGCCAGTGTGAACTTTACAATGGTGGTGTAATTGAGGCAAACGAGGACAGAGTCACTGCAAATCTCAATGGTGTGATCAAATGGCTCAGTGGTCGACTTCCCGATCAGCCCAAGGCACAGGCTGACCTAGAACGATTTGCTAAAGTCAACGAGCGTCGATACTATGCCCTTGTCAAGTATGCTATCGATATAAACAACGATTTCAAAACCATTCACGATGCTATCAGAGAGCTTGTTAAGCGAGTGAATGGGGAGGGAAAATGTGCTGGTGTCATGGACACTTTGTTGCCTCTCATCTACCAGACTGCCTGTATCACTTTCAACAAGAGCCACTTGGCTTCCTTTATGGAATTTTCTCAGAGCAACAAGAACGGCCTTGGCCCTGCTGCCCATGAAGTTCTAGGAGAGATCTCACAGCGGAACCCTGCCGTGTTCAAATCGCATATTGGAGAGCTCTGCAAGAGCCTCGTGGAACAAGCACCCACACGTGAAAAGCCCAATGATCCCTCAGTCGTTGACGTCCTCAAAGCCTGTGCGTCTTATGCAAAGACTGAGACAGAGGATATGCCCCAGGATTCCAAGTTCTTGGAGACCATGAAGAATTACGCTCTGTATGGACGCCCACCTAAGGCTGCTAAGTATGCTCTCAACATCATCCTTTCCTCCAAAGACACCGAGGCAGAAGAAACCGCCCGCAGTATATTGCGCCGTATCATGAAAGAATGGAAATACGGGGCGTCCAACTTCTTAAACCATCTTGCTTGTATCTCGCAACTGGCACTCATGAAACCGAACATCACCGAGGATTATGACAAGGAAATTCTTGATATGACTATCCAGCAATTGCTTCTTCAGGTCAAAGGGGAGGCCAAGGACACCGATCCTAACTGGGTCGATGATGGGGACATGGACGAAGAGCTTCAAGCCAAATTGCTTGCTCTAAAAATTCTCACTAATAATCTCCGCGCTACTGCTGATCTGGACGATTCTAAGGAACGCATTGCCGCAGTTTTTAAGCTATTAAGAACCTTGATCACCAAAGATGGCGAGCTGTGCAAGACCAAGGATACTCCCAAGTACCACCGGAGCCGTCTAGTGTTAGCTGCTGCTCATTTAATGCTTAAGCTCTGCTGCGAAAGTCGATTCGACCCCCATCTCAGTCCTAATGACTTTAATAATTTGGCATTTGTTGCCCAGCATGGTGAATCAGCCGTACGACACCGCTTTGTCGAAAAGTTGCAAAAGTACCTTGCTACCAATGAACTCGCCCCAAGGTTCTACACCATCATCTTCCTAACTGCTTTTGAGCCCGTTGCTACCTTTAAAGAACGTCTTGGTACCTGGATCGACGCCCGTGCTAGATTTTTCGTGGAGAGATCTAAGCCTGTACTTGAGCCTGCCATATGCCGTTTAATATCGCTCCTCGCACATCACCCAGACTACAGCAACGACTCTGGGAACCTAATCGATCATGCTCGCTATCTTCTGTACTACATTAGCCATGTCGTCACGGAGGACAACCTTGGTCTTGTTCTTCGCTATGTCGAACGGACAAAGCAAACACTTGATGCCATTAATCCTGCCAGCAGCGAGAATATCTACGTCATCTGCGATCTTGCACTAGCCCTGTTGCGTAAGTGGCAGGAAAAAAAGGGCTGGAGCATGCAGGTGTATGCCAACAAAGTTGGGTTGCCCATTGGCCTATTTAGTGCCTTACCCTCCCACAAGGTGGCCGTCGAGATCGCTGAGAAGCAGTATCTTCCTGAGGGCCTTGAGGAAAGTCTAGACGGTCTTCTAAGATCAGTTGATCGCAAAAAGGTACGCAGCAATCCGGTTTCCCTCACTCATAGAAAAGAAAATCAGTGGCTAACATGTAGTAGAAACGTAAAACTGCTGATGAGCGCCACGATCAGCCTGCCAAACGTACCAAGTCAGTCAAGCTTCCTTCCAGAGAAAAGACATCCAAGTCCCGGACAAAATCCACTCCCCGTAGCCATAGTGCACCAAAGAAGTCTCGCAAGTCTCGTACTCGCGACCAGTGGGGTAGTGATGTCGATGACGATTTTGAAGGCCCTGGACGCGAGGTTGAGCGCCGCAAGAGTGGCCGCTCACGTAGCGGCCGCACTTCGACGTATATAGAACGTGATTCATCAGAAGATGATGAGGAGATGCTAGATGGCGTGGCTGAGTGGAGTTACCTTGACGAGAATGGCAAGCCAAAGCGTGCTATGCCTAAGAACGACGAAGAGAGCGAAGAAGACGAAGACGAAGACGAAGATAATCTCACAACACCCAAAAAGTCAAGTGTTGCCAACACGAAGAAGCCTGCAGCTAAAGTCAATGGCAATGATACGGATTCGTCACTGTCCGAGATCTCAGACATGGATGTGAGCTCAAGCGACGAGGCGGATGACGGAGCGGAACAAGCACCAGTGCAGAAACGAAGTGTGAGAAGAAGATAAGGCAAAAGCAGAGGCACGGCACGGCCGCGTTGCTTGTCAAGTAATCCCAAAACAGCGCATGGAGAATGCGGAGCTTGGTCAGTTCAGGGTCAGGAAGAGAGTAGAGTAGAGATTGGAGGTTCGCGTATACCCTTATTCGTGGCTGTGTCTTCTATAGCCATATGCCGTGAGTTGATTCAGCTTGAAAAGGGAGAAGCTGGGCTTAGCCCAGCTTGGTGTAGGAAGCGTATTGACTATTTATTGTCTTTCACTTGTATGTAGGCTCTTCTTGGTTTTGTTTGTTGGGTTTTGGTTTATGAGTACCATTTTAGTTTTTTTCCTTTATGAGCTGATAAGTTTCTAACAAGCTGAATACCTCCACATCATCACTTGCAAAGTGCTTCACACAATTTAGTATATATAACAGCATAGCATAGGCATTGCGCCAAGATGGGGTGACTTGTAAACTAACCCTGAGGTACTCTTTTATGAAAGGGTTATGTCATCGTTTTTCATAGCGCAATGTCAAGTTTGTCCATACAGTTTCACAATTCGGATGGATAGAAAATCATGCTCTGTTCAAGAACTCCAGCTACCCGTTTCAACAGTATAGAAACATTAAAGAAACCAAGAAAAAAGAAGAGAAAAACATAGAGGCCGTACATACACCTCACATCCCAATATTACAATACCGGTTTCTAGTACCTCAGAATGACGACGTTGGAGGCACTATAGTAGACACGCCTGAGCCTGGAGTGGTTGACCGCGTTGGATGGCCAATACGCAAATCGACCTTATCACGGTGCTGACGGTTTTTCAAATGCACCTCAAAGTTGGTAGCTGTTTGTCCCGGGCCAGGGGTGTACAGTTTGCCAGGGCAATCTTTGCAACGCACGCGCGGTAGGAACATGTACACGGCATTGGCCGGGGGCGGCTGCCCCGGTGGGATTTGCTGTTCCGTGTCGGGATTTACAGCCGAGTACTTCATCAAGGCTTCAAACGAGTCGTACGGGTAACTCTTAGCAAGGTCTGTAAGACTACGGATAAGCCATGAGGGTGCCGGGGGCTAGGTTGTTGTTAGTACGGACGGATGAGCTATGGCAAAAAGCATCCATGCCTTCTCTCTTTTTGGATAGAGCACTTACTGGAGTGTGGGGCCTGCCGTCGGCGTTCGGCATCGGCGCAGGAACCCTGCCAATTTGGCCAGAGGGAACATGAGGAGCGTTCGGCTTAGCCATGGCAGCCGGTTCGCCAGAAGCCGATACGAGGGCTGGGATGGGCGGAGGCACAGGGGTAATCTTAACTTGCTCGCCATTCAGCAAGGCTCGCAATCTCGCCGGTGAGACGCGCAATGTGATCATAAGTGACTGTGGCTCATCGTCATCCATGAAATCACGGTGGCCGCGGCGTCCAACGCGTTGTGGCTCATGGTGTTCCGGAGTCTCGCTACGACCTACATTCGCCATACGTTGCTGGGCTGCTGATGCCGCGCCGCGTATGCCTCGAGTGCGTGCAGTTACGGGGGCTACAGCGTTAGCAGGGGCGGGCGATTCAGGGGCAGAGTCTTCGCTGTCATCTGACTCTGAGAGATCACCGTCCACACGGGCAGCACCGGGACCCCGGCGGCGGCCTGCACCAGCAGCACGCTTGAAAAGTCTGCTTTCTTCGATTGTGGCAGCTGAGGCAGGGATGACAGACGATACGATTAGCGTGCGGATGGTTCGCTGCCGTTCTTTGAGATCTGGCAGTTGTGGGCCGCCACGCCGGTTGACGGATCGCTTCTGGCGGCGTTGCTCGCGTGAAAATATGGTCTCGTTGCGGTCTAGATCGCCCTCACTCATCTCATACATGTACGGTGCAAACTCCTTGGCTTGTTGCTGTGGTCTCAGCACAGAGGCCAAAGGAGACGGAAGGAATGCCGCCACCAGATCTGCGTCTTCCACCGGCCGCCCATCAAAGGGGTGGCCGATAGTGTAGAGAGACTTGGTGAACAGCTGGGTTTGCTCGCGGATACAGTGTGCAATGGCGGTCTTGAACTCACCGGGCAGTGCTAAGTCCTGGGCCATATTTGTTGCAAACTCTTCGGGGGAGTTCAGAGGATGGTTCATTTCCCACTCAAACTGATCGACTAATGTATGAGTTCCAATTGTTATGTTGAGCTTGATCAAGACGCGCATTTCGTCGTTTTTGAAGGCAGTATATGGGATTTCAGGGTCTAGCGAGTCGTCTTTGATATGGGCGAACGGGTAGTAGTCTTCGAGTTGTTCACAGATTTGGCTGACAATCATGTCGTAGACTATTTGGGTAGCAGGAGGCTTGATGCCCATGTCCTCTACTAGCTGGGCAGCAAATAACTGGGGCGTGATTATACGGTCATGAAGATTCCATGTAAAGGTATCTCGTAGCTTGATCTTCTCCCATTCGACCTCCAGTCGTATTGGCACTAGGTCCTCGTGTAAGTCCGCCTGTTTCTGCATGTCTTTGCGCCTCCATTTGAGTGCTGTGGTAATGCGTTTTCCGGGGGGCGGCTTTTGGCTGGGGTATATAACCCGAGAATGGCTCATGCTTTCGGTGAATCCATTGGCATAGCCCTGATAGCCTTCGCCGTAGAGCCTGCTGGGTGTAAACCATGCACGGTAGTCATTGCGGATGCGCGCGTAGTCGCGAACCTCTTCAATAGCATCTTGCGTGTCCTTTTGTGACTTCTTTCCTACCTCGGCGAGGTTGATAGCAGCCAACCAGTCACGAGTGATGTACTGCTCCAGCATCATTTGTTGGAACGATTCTTTAGTGCGAACGGGAATGCTAGAGGCCCCATTGCCAGGCTCGGACGAAGCCACACCGGCAACGGCAGCATCTGGGCTGCCAGACGGCCCAGCCGATGGCTGGTTAGAGACGGACTGAGAAGTGGACATCGACATCATGTGTGGTGGGGTTTGTTCGGCCGGATCGAGGTGGCTGTCGCAAAGAGCACGTGGAGCTTTAGGGGAGGGAAGGCTGCTAACTGCGGATGCAGCAGCTTGACCAAGTTAGACTGATAGTCTGCAGAATAGATATAGGACAGTAAAAGGGGAGGCTAGTTCCAAAGACTATAGCATAGGCAGGCGGGTCGTGCGACTGATAATGCGACAAGAGAAATGCGACAGGTTAGGCGAGGCTGACAAATTGCAGCCGCGAGCGATGGCTCTGAAAATTACTATAGCCGTGCTATTGGGGGAATTGGCTGACGACTTGGGGCTGCTTTAGTTTCGGCCAACACGCGTAGCGTGTCTCTCCTAACAGCTAGGGGGTCACTTTGCGTGTTAGAGGCAGTGTAGAGGTACTTGGTAGCGCTAACGCTATGGGTCATAGGGTGAAGACTGTGGCGTGAGTTTCTTTCGCATGCACAAAACACCGTTGCCCGCATAAAGCGCCACACACACGCCACAGCGTCATACGCGGTGCCCCACTTCCCCGCCTGAAACGGGCAGCAAGCAGAGCGGGTGAGGGCTTCGAAGCTTCTTGCACCTCACAACTAAGCTGTCTCTTCAGATTTTTGCAGAGCTTTTTAGTGGTCATTCCTCCTAATCGCCATTGAGAAGGAGATTTTGCAGTGCCTAAAAGTGCGACATCTTATTATATCCAGCAACCTCAATTCAATATGACTGACGAAAAGAAGGAAGTCGCTGTCGGTACGTGTGCTCAATTTTTGCTCAATTTCTTTTGCTCAGTTTTTTTCTTTTCTGCGCCTATCCTGATGTCTCTGTTGGAAGAGAATTCTCGATATTTGGGCTCTTAGAGCCTCTTGTCATCCTAGTGGGCCTAGCTTGGGTACTGCTAAATTATTCTTTTATTGCAAACCCCGTCAAAACGGCCACCACCGGCCGCCTCTCATCATTGATCTACAATGGCTGGCCAAACTGTGATACACCTGTTGCTTGACGTCATGTCATGTCACGTCACACTATTTTGCGCGGCTGGCTTATGAGAGAACAGCCGGCCAGACTTGGCATTTCATACACTTGCTACGACAGGCCTCGTTGTCTAACCATGTTTTCTTCCTCTAGACTACACTCTGAACAACCCCGATACTCTCACCAAGTACAAGAACGCTGGTGATATTTCGGAGAAGGTCCTTGCTGCTGTCAAGAAGCTTTGCGTTGCCGGCGCCAAAATCTCTGAGATCTGCGGGAAGGGTGACGAGATCCTGACTGAGGAAATTTCGAAGGTCTACCGCGGCAAGAAGATCAACAAGGGTATGCTATTACCGTCTACCAGCCACTGCCGGCGCATCCCGTCCTTGGCTGTCATGTGTATCAGCTCTTGTGCATATCCGTGAATGCGA
Organism: Ceratocystis huliohia; assembly: GCA_038382965.1. Classification (NCBI taxonomy): domain Eukaryota; kingdom Fungi; phylum Ascomycota; class Sordariomycetes; order Microascales; family Ceratocystidaceae; genus Ceratocystis; species Ceratocystis huliohia. The sequence goes on along the minus strand of JAXCEX010000089.1, from coordinate 70,177 downwards.
CTTTCTCATAGTTATTCTATGGTGCAAGGACACGCAACACAGGACACGCCGACTATGGGGCCCAGCTAACCATTATGTGCGCAGGTTTCGCCCATCCTACTACCGTGTCCCCGAGCTCCTTTGTCACTCCCTACACTCCTCTCAAGTCCGATGAGGCCGAGGCTGCCGTAGAGCTGAAGGCCGGTGAGGCTGTCAAGATCCAGCTTGGTGCTCAGATCGATGGTCTCGGTGCCATTGTCTGCGACACCATCATCGTGTCCGAGCCTGCCGAGGTTACCGGTCGTGATGCTGACCTCCTGCTGGCTACCTATTACGCTAATGAAGTTCTCCTGCGCCTGATGGTGCCCCCTGGCACTATGGCTACTGGCACTGAGCAGGAGAAGGCTAAGGCTGCTTCTGTCAAGCCTCCCACCCAGTCCAAGATCAACAGCATCCTGGAGAAGGTTGTCAAGACCTACGAGTGCAACCTGGTCGAGAGCACTACCTCGTGGCTCTTTGAGCACAATGACGTCGAGTCCAAGAAGAGAATTATTCTGGCCCCTCCCGAGGGCACTAGAGGTGATGGCATTCCCGAGATCGGCGAGGTCTGGGGTGTTGAGGTTGGTGTCTCGCAGCAGTCTGGCAAGATAAAGCCTCTGGAGAACCGTCCCACCCTGCACCGCCGCACCAAGGAGACCTACGGCCTCAAGCGTCCTACCTCTCGCAAGATTCTTTCTGAAGTCCAGAAGAAGTTTGGTACCTTTCCCTTCTCCCTCAGACAGCTTGATGACGAGCGTGATGCCAAGTCTGGTGTTGTTGAATGCGTTCGTGGCAACGTTTTCCGCCAGTACCAGATGGTTGGTGACAAGGACAACGCTCCTGTCGCCCGTCTATTGACCACTGTTGGTATGTTTGGATCCATTATTGTTTCTACCTTTGCCGAATATATTATTAACCATTCCCCCCCCTCTTTTCAACAGCCATCACCAAGAACGGTATCACCAAGCTAAGCGGCCCGGTCGCTCTGGACCTGGAGAAGGTCAAGAGTGACAAGAAGATCACCGACGAGGAGATTCTGGAGATTCTGGCACGGCCTCTGCGCAAGGAAAAGAAGAACAAGAAGAAGAACTAAAGATACAAAACACGTACACGTACACGCGGTCTTTGATACAACCGCCGTATACCAATGAATAAAAAAACAAGGCATAGAACAATTAAAAAAGCATGCAGACGGATAGAAGAGACAGGAGTCAACCAATTGCGATGAAGCTCACCAGGTGTGTGGCAAACGACGGTGTATAAGCTCGAAACTCGGCCAACATTCATACGTGTCATGCCATTCAGAGCCCATGATTGTCACGGCAATGAAGTGTACTATGGATTAAATGTTGGGTGAGAGCAACAGCATTTCCGAAGTTACGGGCAAGTAAGGCAATAGCGATGGTGATAACGACACGAAGCAGACAGCGACTTGGCTAGATCTGACTGGACAGAACTGGACAGGCTTTTCCGGACGGAATCTGGGCTGGGGGTTGGGAAAAGGGCAGAGTTCCACTCTGATAATTGCCTTTTTTTTTCTCTCTTCTCTCCCTAGACCGCCTGGAGGGCAGAAGGATGAAGATTGATGGAATGGGTAAGTTTGTGTGGAGGAGCGAGGAGCGAGGAGCTTATCATGCCATTACTTACGTCCATGCCCTAGACGTATAGCTCAGGGCTGACTGGCAATGGCTGATCTGACATGCTCAACCTGGAGCTGTCGCTTGGGACGGATGCCCGATAAGGCCAGTACAAACCATAATAATCACGGGGAATAACATACAGAGAACAGGGCGAAGATCAATCTCGGTCATTGTGCTGCCAATCGATTGCATCGAAGCATTTAAACAACAGACAACCAGCGAGGGCAGTCTGCAAAGATAGGAAAACAGCTGTTACGCTCTGTTGGCAAAGAAGAGGGCGCATCCACGGGCTTTTCTACTCCTATATGGTGTTTAATAATACATGAATGAGTGGCGGTCTAAAGGCGGTCAAATGGAAGCACCTGACAACAAACTAGCTGGCGAAGCACACGCCTAGCGAGCACTGGGCTAGGCAGAGACCTAGGACGGGTAGACGCTCTGAGTAAAAGATAATTGTTAGCTGTTGATGCACATACAGTACGCAGAGGCGTGGTAACGTATGGGCGAGAGTGAGTGTATCTGTGATACATACTGTTAGATAAGCCCTAGATTGTGACAATATGACGGGATGAGATTGCAGGTGGTCATGTCATCGGCAGCAATAGGGTCTGCTATATCTTTCTCTCCTTCTCTTCTTCTTCTTTAATCTGCCCCTTATATTTATAATCATAGCAAGACGTGTTATATGGAATGGGAGCGTCTGGATATTGTAGCCCCCAGCGTCGGCAAAACTTGGTATGTTGTTGTCGTGGCGTTATGTGTGTTTTTTTTGCTTGCCATCACGACAGGGTAGCATGACAACTTTAGCCCCTGTAGATGTGTGTATTTCAGCACATGGGTCCTGAAATACAGTGGCCTGCCACTAAATGCCGTAAAAAGATCCTCAAGGCCACTGAAGGTGGTTCCCCTGAGTGCCCTAAACACTCGGATTCAACCCCACTGAAAGCTCAATTTCCTTGCGTTTCCCCTGGCTAATTTCCAGAGGCCAGGCCCTGTTTACGCTCGGCCAGACTTGTGCTAGCAAGAAACCTGTGATCCTGTCTCGTCCAAATCACCTCACGAAATTCACAGGACCCTTCTTCCCTCTTCTGCTCCCCCTCCCCCAAAAACCAAAGCTGCACCTCAAAAACACGCCTCTCAACCGAGAATCAGCATCCTCGCCGGCGCTATACCTCCAGGCTGGCCCACGTTTGATCAGCCACATGCCAGAAACCTGGACCTCTATTTTTCCTCCCTTTCGCTCCTAATCGAGCCCTCAACGAAACAACCCACCGAGCTTCATAGCCCGCTGCCGAAGCCCGACGGCACGCAAGGAACAGCAAAAAGCGAAGAAAACAACAACCAGAAATCAGGCCAGCACGCGCAGCGCATCTTGAGCCTTGTCCATTGTCTAGCGCGCGATACAGTACGGTACGTTTTTGCCTGTCCATAGGGCCAGTAACGACGAGTTCCAGCAGCAAGCAAAGAGCCGGTCCTGCCGCTCTATTCTAAGACTTAGAGGCTGACCAGCAAATTTCTCTGCGCAGATTTTAGAAGCCAGCCAGGCACAAGGGACAGAAGCTACCGTTAAGACTAGACGTTTTTCTAGCTCTCTATCTTTTTGGCTAGCAACACCAGGGAGAAAAGAGAGTGTGCGAGATAGAGAGGGGTTTGTCATTATTAGGAGCACATTATCTCACGAGGACACTCTCAGGGCAGCCGCCATTTCAAGAACACGCGCTCAGTTTACGCGAAAACAAAAAGAACCCGGAGGGCTTAACGGCCACTACCTCAGAAGAGATAGGATAATGTCTACGCGGGCTACACGGTCTCGGATCGCGAGTCCAGCGCAGGCACAAGGCCAGGGCATGAACTCCTCCACCAACCTACAATCAGAAACAACCCCTCAGGGTGCAGCATCCAGTAGTGACAGTTCGCGATCATTTCTACAGAGATGGCTGGAACCTGAGATACAAAACAAGGCCAGTTTTGAAGAGCACGGGCTTATGCGATGCGGCGTGCTCGAAAATATGGCTGCTCTAGGCACGTTGCCCAAGCTGCCGCCTAAGAAGCGTGCGCAGCAAAATAGCAAAAGCGCGACACCCATGGCCACAACAGCGATGGGATCACGTGGCTCTATGACCACCGCGGGCTCTACTTTACTAGACAGGCAAAGCGACAAACAGCCAGTTCGCAAAATTATTCTACATCCACCAGCATCGGCGTCAAAAAGCAAGCGGACTACAGACATCGATTACGCAGCGGATGGCAACATTGGGGCCAATGTAGAGATAATGGCTTCGAATCCATCTGCCTCAAAGCCAGGCGGGCGTAAGACCACATCAAAAGATTTTGCACCGCCAGAGGATGAGAATGATGACGACTACCGACCAACTGTCAAAAAGCCAAGGCCTGGGGCCTCGGCAAGCGGCAATAATAATAGTAGTGCCAGCAGCAATGCCAACAGTGCTACAACAACTAGCATCCCTAGGCGGCATGCTGCATCTGCATCTGCATCTGCTGCTAACCCAGGCCAGTTGTCACCATCAGTATCAACGGAGCCTAAGCCAGGGTTGGGAAAAGACTCATCGGCTACGCTAACAGCTACAGATCTGATCATGACCACACCCACGCCGACAGGCCGCAAGAAACGAGCAGCAGCATCAGTAGCAGCAGCAGCAGCAGCCAAAAGTGCTAGTTTGGAAGCAGCGGCTGAAACAGTCAAAGCCCTGGTGCATAAGGCCGAGAGCCAGGGAAGACACGCAACTGCCCGGACGCTACAGGCTGCTTACAATGAGAACGCAGGCGATGCAGAATTCCTCAGCGTCATTGATAAAATCTATCGCCAGCGTTCGCGCCAGTCGGATACTTCCATGTGGGCACAATACGAGCGTCTGATCGGCGAGAAGCGTCGTGAAAGGCGCGAAAATTACTCGGCTTTGGGCGATGGCTACGACGACAACGACTACATTGAGAGTGATGACGATGATTACAACAGTGAGGTCACTGCTACTGCTATTGTAGGCGGTGTGCAAATTCAGAGGACCATGCATCGGGGCGTCCCAGGCAGCGATTGTAATAGCCCAGTCGGGACACATGGTCATGGTGCATTGGGGTTTGGTGAATCTGTCTCGGATTCTGCTACTGGTGCTGGTGCCCAAGCAAAGAGTGCGCGAAAGAGAAGGGCTGGAGTGGCACGTGATGTGAGAAATTCTGGGTCTTCAGGGTCAGGGTTTGAGTTGGGGTCAAGATCTGGGTCTACTGTGGCAGACCACAGCTCCTTGGGCTTAGACCAATTTCAACCTGGCTGGGGCCCTAGAAGCAGCACTGCAACGTGCGCCAGGACGTGTAGTATTAGCGGTCCCAACGCCAGCAATACCACTATCACCACAGCAGCCAATAGCAGCGGCAGCAAGAAGAAAAAATCAGCTATGCGCAACAGCAGCAGCAGCAGCAACACCACCATCACCAACACCACCACCAACACCATCACCACTACTATCTCTAGCAGGAAGCCTGAGACGTCTGTAATGCTGGGTGAACCCCAGCGCCACCACTCTAGTCACGGCCGCGAGACCAGCGACCAGGCCTCATCTCAGTCGCAGTTGACTCCTTTTACACGTGTCATCAAACTGAAATCGCGTGTGTCTCTTCCATCCAGCGCATCGCCACGGACGCCAGCTAGTGCAAAGGCGGAGAAGGAAATTGCTGATAGTGCCGACGAGGAAGAGGACGGCGATGATCATGTCAGCCCCTCGTCGCCGTATACTGCATCACGTATTGTTGCTGCAGATAGAGCATCGTCTTCAGACCCCTCCAAAGCATTCGCAAACGTGAGATCATCAAAACCACGGTCACTGTCACTATCCAGTGACTCGTCACTTTCATCTTTATCGTCAGTTGATGAAAATCTGCTGCTCTCTGAAGATGAAAACACTGCTGCGCTACAGCGTGATCATGGGCACAACTATAATGAGCAGAGGCCACAGGGCCAGCCAATGATGATCAAGAACGCCAAGTTGGTTAGCTCAGCCAATCACAGAGGTGGCATCAAGCGCACCAAGAGCAGAGTTGACAAAAGCAAGGGCACCACGACTGCCACCGCTACCAATTCTACCATCATCAACCTCAGTGCTGGCTCTAATAGTACAAAGCATCGCTCGTCCTCTGCCTCTACCTTGTCTCTGTCCTCGTCACAGCCGACCACAATCTCGGATTTCTTTCGTCGTACCGCCCAGTTGCATCAGGAGTACAAGGCCAAACTTGACGCTTCTTCCTGCACCGCTCCCCTCAACCCATCTTCTCATTCATCCTCTCCCCTTGTCACCTCTCCGTCACAACACCAGACTTCTCTCGTGGAAGAAGCTGAAAAGGCCAAGTTAGATTCTGTCGCTGAGCTGCGTCGTGCCTGTATTGAAAACACTACTGCCTTGACCCCTAATACGAGCAGTTCTATACGTGAGGCTACCTCACAAGCTCATGAAGCTAGCAGCTTTCGCCTTCGTCCTCTACCGCCCCAAATCAACCAGTCAGCACCTACACCTACCTCTATTGAGGCTATAGACGACACCATGTCTAATAAACGCAGAACCGCACCGGCTCCTGGCACCGCTTCCACATCTTCTACATCTTCCCTATCCTCTGTGTCATCCACAGCACTGTCTCTGTCTATTCCTAGTGCATCGGGCGCAAGAGCCACACGATCGTCTCTGAAACGTCCTCATGAAGGCGACGACGCTGCTTTAGAAGCCTCGCCGCCTCGTCCTGTTTCTCACACGCCATCTCGTGCTGTGACCCCATCATTGCCCCCCTCAAAAAAACAGAGGATGGGTCCTCGTGTTAAACTTTCGCCAAAGAAGGGTAGCGCCACTTTCGCTGGCGCTCCTCGGCCATCGTCCCGTTCTGGAAATGACAGTGGCCTATCTCAAGTAAGTATCACTTGATTTATCCATCACCATTATGATTATTTTTTTCTAACATACCCCGCCAGGATAATGACGACTTTTGCTCGGCTTGCGGCGCAAGTGGTGAGCTGCTTTGCTGCGATAATTGTGTCAAAGCCTTTCACTTTGGCTGCATCGATGTTGAATCAGACAAGCTCCCTGACCAGTGGTTCTGCTGGGAGTGTCGCATTACCAGAGTCCCATCCACACTCCAATTATCGCCAGTTCGCGGGTGTTTTGCTGCCCTTGAAGTCGTTTTAGAACGCAATAATCCACGGGCTTTTCAACTTCCGCATCATATACAGACTCTCTTTGAAGGTGTCAAAGCTGCAGCTGATGGCACTTACGAAGATGTCCTACCCCTAACAAAGAAGTGCGTATCGTTCATACTCTCCTACTTGTCGTGTCTTAGTGCGCTAACATCGTATAACTCATGCTTAGACGAGACAGAAAGACGGAGGACTTTACTGACTGGTATAAGCTCCGCGATGGGGACTCGGCCGTGCTTTGCAAAGCCTGCCATAAATCTGCGGACACCATTCGGCCAATCATTCCGTGCAGCAAGTGTGGCTTACACTGGCATTTGGACTGCTTAGACGAACCACTCACTGTACCGCCTGTCCTCAAGACATGGAACTGCCCCTTGCACGTTGAGCCTGATGCGCTGGCTATGTTGATATCTGGTCCAGCCCATCGTTATCGCCGTGTCAAGAATGTCCCTGTTATTTCCCCCATGTTTGCACGTGGAAACCATAACAACGGTATCTTGGAAATTGAGGATGACTTAGACGAGCTCCAGAACGAGTACGAGCAGAATCTTCAACAGTCAAGGAATGCCGGGTGGGCTGATCCCCAGTCTTTTGGCCGTACCTATCGTCTCAAGGCGAGTGCTGTTGTCAAAGACTTTATTGAAAGGTGGGTTTATCCGTAGCCCTACTCCCTCCGTTATGGCAAGTCCTCGACTAACAACTAAACCTGTACAGCGTCACTATCTCTAAGCGTCCGGGCACGCTTGCCGAGAAACGTCTCAAGACAATGTGGCTTGAAAATAAGCTTGAGAAGAAAAGGGCAGACGAGGGGAGGTCTTTGTTTCAAAACTGTTCTATCCCTGAGGCGGAGGCAGCACTTGTCATCGCAACAATGGCACATGCCCCGGACCTAACAGTCGCCCATGCCTCTCCAGCCACTCCAGCCCCCAAGTCCACAGAGCCACTAGCCATCCCCGCGTCACCCGCGCCCACGAACTCGTCCAAAACAGACTCGGACTATAATCCCAGCCTCGCATCTCTCAACTCGTCTGCTTCTGCTGCCACTGCTTCCATGGCTAAAGAAGATGTTCTCTCCTTGATCGCTAGGCAATCCACCAATATAATTGCCGGTGGAGGACCTCTCTCCGAATCCACCAAAAAGTTTCTTCGTGGTGCTGTGTTGCAGATCCAGCTCGCTCTCGGTGACGACGCTCCAACCCCACCCCTTGATCCCACAAAGTCCCTACCACCATCACCCATTCATGCACACAGTCACGTCGTGCGGTTTGAGTCAGCTCTGTCATCGTCACAAGACCCGATACAGGCCGACGGCTCGGACTCTATGATGACCGATCTTCCGAGATCAGAAGCAGGGCGAGAACCCACAGAACCGGCCACAGCCTCCCCCGAGGTCAGGGTCCAGGTACATGCCAGAAAAGCTGGAGACGACGGGTCATTCTGCGGCACAGCAAACAGACAGCGATCCGGGGTAGTGATTGTAGATGACGAAGCCATGAGCGATGATGTGACGGCGATACCTGAGATATAAATGATGGGACAGCCTATTTTTTGTTTATTTTTCCTTCCTTCATTGTCTCTGCCTGTTTGTTTATTTGTTCGTTTCTTCTATCCTCCTCTGATGCTACCCTATGGGTTGTCTATATTCTCTATACATTTCCACCACGCTGTGGCGTGTTATTTTTGTTCTCTTCCCTTTTCCTCCTTCTCTTCTATCATGACCACTACTACACAATACGCACACAGCACACACACACCCCCCCTCACCCCCTCCCCAATGCACCACTCCCCCCCCCCCCCCCCCCCCTACTTCAACGCCTATTTCCTTCTCTTTGTTTTCCCTCTTTTCTCTTCTTTCAGTAGAGAGTAAGTGTGCTTTTTCTTACTCCTATTCTTCATTCTCTTCTATGCGGCTTCGTTGCTTTCTTTTTCCTTTGCGTAGTTGATTATTTTAACCCTGCCATCTTTCCTTATTCTTGATGTCTTTTCTTCTTCTTCTTCTTCTTCTTCTTCTCCATGTAGATCGGCACAGACAACCACAGAGTTATACATAAATATAAATACAAAACACATAGACTTGTCTATGCATCCTTGAATCTAAACTTCAGCCTGTCTTCATGAAAATTTGTCATACAGAGTATAAGATACATGCACACAATAAAACAGACACAGAGTAAAAGATCCGCGTACACGTAGGTACATGACATAACTAGTGTGGCAAGAAACAAACATCAAACTTTATATAACAAATCCCAATATGACGCCTCTCAGAAATAAACATTCATATACATGACACCGTAGCTCCCATGGATGCCAACACAAATGTGTAGCCGGGCTGAGGTGAAGATGTTGCAGGAGGCAGGCAATAGTGTCACGGCCATCCCTCAATTTCCCCATAGTTTTCCACCAATCCTTCTCTCTATTCAGCTATCCGGCATTACGCCCGGCCTCGGCGAGAGTTGTCTTGGGCCTGTCCCTGGCCACCCTGACCACTTCCTTGTGGCATTCCATTGTTGTTATATCCCATCGGCGGCATTTGGCTCATATTATGGCCGTTATTGTTGTAGCCATACTGAGAGTTGCCACTCATGTTGAGACCAGGTGGGTAGTTGGGAGATATGCCTTGAGGGTTGTTCGAGTTACCCATACCCGGAGCAGTGGCAGGCATACCACGATACTGGTCTGCCGGGTAGCCGCCATTGTATCCATTACCACCCATGGGGGGGTAGTAATTTCCCATCGGGCCGCCACGGGGAGGACCGCTACTTTGATGACCCTGAGGACCGCCATGGTAAGGAGGCATAGCCTGTGATGACATGGGGTTTTGTTGGGCAAAGGCGCTAGCAACAGGCCCAAAAGACGGGAAGGGAGTCATTCCAGATTCACCACCTTCTGAGCGGGCAGGGGTGCTGTAGCCTCCTGATGGCTGGGGGGTAGGATTGTTAGACTTGGAGGGCCCGTTGTTGTAATAAGGGGCGTTGTTAGGCTGCTGGCCCTTTGTCTGCGAAGGACCCTGGGGTGGGGCCATGCCAGTAGGGCCCTGGTTCTGCCGGGAAGCAGACTTGGGCCGCTGTTCAGCCGTAACAGCCTCACGGGGAGCATTAGGAGCACCAGTGTTGCGGGTGGAAATCCCAACTTCATCCATAAGACGCTTGTAGCCCTGATTAGGCTGGGCTTTGATAGCAATGAGAACGGACTTAACTGTCTCAATTACTTGAGGACGGATGTTATCATCAAAGAAAGGAGTAGTCAGCACCTTGAAGATGAGCGTGGCACCGCAAGAATGGTCTTTCAAAATACCCTCAAGGGTCTTCTGCTCAGGAGAAAAGAACATGGCCTTGATAATAATATCGCGAGCCTCGGGCTCTGCTTTTTGGTTGACAACTTTCAATACAGTCAAGTATGCGACCTTGTGTGTGCACAGAAGAATCAAATGCTCAGCCAGATGGGGGGCCAGAAGAGCACGACGGTGGGGGAAAGTGCACGAATCCAAGTACCAAGTCAAAAGAAGTGCGCCGTTAGCATTGGTAGCAAGCTGGGCACTATGCAAAGCAATAGCAGCCGCCATCATACGCTGACCGTCCTTGCCGCAGGCATAAGCCTCGAGGCAGGCACGCATAGCTCGGGCGCCATAACGACCCTGAGCGATCTCCCACATACGCCGAAGCATAGCCTCAAAGATAAAGTCATTGTAAGGCGTGCCAAACTTGAGGCATCCTTGCAGCACATAGTTGCCATATTGGTCGAGGAACAACGAGACAGTGTAAGGACGTAGGTTGTCGGCAATCATAGTCATTTGTTTGGGGGTTTTGCACACATCGATAATTTTCTGGGCAGCCCAGGTGCCGTTCTTATGAACACCAATTTCGGCCAGATGGGGAGCAACGCGTTCCAACATCTGGTCACGCACATCGTCAGAGCAGTACTCAAAAAGCTTCTGCACGACCGTGTTACCAAGATAGTCAGAAGATAGCTCCGCAACCTCAGGCAGCATTTGAATCGCAGTGAGCTCAATTTCCTCGCGATGCATCGTCTGGTTATCGATACGTTTACGGATGTCACGAAGCTTAGGAGCATCGTACATCCGACTGTGGTTGGATTCACGAATCGGGGGGATTTCAGGGTAGTATGAATCATACGCAATGGCTCGGGCAAGGCGTTCTTCGACACGTGGAATGTCGTCGTCCTCCCTTCGGGATCCCTCGGAGAACTTCTCGGCCATAGCACGGATCTGATTAGCAAGTTCAGACAGAGGAATAATGGGTGGGGCTGAAGGGGGCTGGGGGGCGACCGCAGTATCCTCAACAGCAGGTTGCTCGCGGGTAGCTGTATCAGGGCTAGGGCTCGGGAATGCGCCCTCGTTGCTAGGAGTGTTAGACTGTGAAGGAGGCTTTGCGTAGTTGATCCGAATAGGGCCTGATCCAGGGAAAATTTCCTTGCCATTCATTTCACGGCGAGCGGCAGCAGCAGCCTCGTTGCTATCAAAATTGACAAATCCGCAGTTCTTGTGGGTGAGAACGCGCACAGATATAATCTGGCCAAAGTTCTTAAACATTTCTGTCAGAGTCGATGTGGTCGTTGATGTGGGGATATTACCGAGCCAAAGGGCACAAGTAGGACCCTCAATCAGACCCTGTTCTTCGGGGTTAACGCCACGACTAGAAGCCCTACCAATAGACATGGCATTGACCGCCTGAGACATCTCTTCATACTCGGTTTCCGAGCCCATGCGTAGTTCAGGAGGCACCAAGTTAGCCGTGAGGTTTTGGGTAGAATGGTAGGTCCCCAGCAGGCGGGCACCAGGTGTGTCCAGCACACCAGCTGTTCTCGCACGAGGACGAGTCAAGAATGGAGCTTGAGATGCAAGAGCCTGGACTGCCATGTTGTGGTGAGTAATCGCAGTGTGAGTAGCAATGATCCTTTCTTGCAGTTCCTGAGCTTGGGTCTGAAGAATCATAGCCTCATCCATTGCGTCTTCCTCATCTTCGTATTTGTCAGTGTTGTTGACAGAGTAAGAACGGAAACGATTGCCACGAATATTATCATCAATATTCTCCAGATAGATGGGAGTAGCAAGGGTAGGTTGGGGTGTCTCAGCCAGTCCGAGATAGTCCAATGTTCTCATACCCTCACTTTCACTACCATCAGCACGGAAGGCAGAATGGGAGGGCGAGCTAGGGCCGTTAGATCCAACACTGGCAATACTGGCAAGGGTTGCACCTCGCTCCCGAGTTGGGCCGCGTGCCCAACCGTTAAAGTTTGACGGGCCACTAAAAAGAGGAATGGTGTTGACAGGGAAAGGCATTGCCTGGGGCATTGAGCCAGCACGAAGACGGCTAAGCACGGTCGATGCAGATCCTAAATCTGCATCCAAGGGGGGTGATTTAAATGGCATAGTTGGGGGACGTAGTGGACCCGGGGCTGCGTTTAATGGAGGAATACCGGGAAGACCCGTAGCACCGCCGGGTGACCATCTAGAAGGCACAGTACCAGCTCTAGCACGTCTTGTAGCAGTGGGGGCAGCGGGGGCGGCAGGAGCACCGAAAGCACCACTAGCCTCTACCGTTCCAAAATCGGGAAACCCATCTGTCGGAGACTCGGGGATATTCTCGCGCAGAGGAGTCGAGTTTCCGCTCGTCGGAGGTCCGCCCCACGGGTTCGGCAAGCCAGGAGCACCGCCAGCTTCGTGGTACTGAAGTTCACGGGCACTACGGATTGGGTTAGCAGTTAGGCTTGAGATCATTAGTCCAGTTATTGAAAGATAAAACCAACGCACCGTTTAGGCATCAGACGGCCAGAGTTTGGGTTCAGGCTACCTAGCTCACGGTTAGGAGAAGCAGTGCCAGGACGGGAGGTTGGGTTCGACTGTCCTGAGCCTGGGGCCTGAAGGCCGTAAGGAGAGCGAACGGGGGGAGGGTCATTGGAAGAATTGCTTGCAGTAGGCGATGAGGTGCGATTAGCTGGCGGGATAAAGCCACTAAGCGTCATTTTGTTGTGTTGAGAAGCCATATTTTATATAGAATAAAATGATACAAGTAGATTTGGCAAGCTTGTGGTCGCAGATCACAGCTTGAGAAACAAGAAAATAACAATGTCCAATAACCACAGGTAAAAAGGGGCACGCTGTGGTTGGGAATAACGGAGAAGGCTACCTTTGGACAATCTGGACAACCAGTGATGATTTGTATTGCCTAGAGGCAGCACAGAGTTTCAAATCAAACTAGAAGCCGACTTGGTAGTGTGTGAGGGGAAAAAGAACAAAAAACGGTAGTTCTACAGGTACAAGCAACCGGAATCCAGAAGCTCGGGACACCTTTTTTTTCCGTCTTCCTTCAGTGCTACTGAGCAGAGGACGAAAACCAAAGATTAAATACTAAGTCGTAAGGTCTAGGGCTTAAAAGTTATGGAGTGAAGCCACGACGTAAGAAATGGCAGCGCTGTGTATGGGGCAAGCAAGTAAGCAAGCAAGGACGGTGATGAGGTGGATGGTGGATAGTGAGAGCTGGGTCAAAAAGGAATTCGAAAGGCCAGCTAACTGTGTCGTCGTGACTGTGTGGGGAGGGGGGTGATGACCGGCTCAGAATACGGCTCCAATGAAAGTGCCGAGGAGAACGGACAAGCAAAAGGCCAGATTTTACCGGAGCAAAGCCTACGCCTAATGCCAATGTAGGGTATCGCGAGCGGTGTGCGGACCGGCGGGGAGCAGCGGGAAAACGTGTTTAAGATGACGTCGACTCGAGGCAAAGAGCAGTGATGCGAACAATCGTTTGCAGAGTGTTTTTTTGGGGGAGGTAAATTGAATGAAGCCAGGTGGACGGGCAGCACGCCAAGCAAACAGAAATGAAAACGAAAGCAGAAGCAACAATTGGTGGTCAAGGCAAACGGCGGACGATAACGGAAGAGGGACGAGGCGTGACTTGTGCTCGTGCAGACTGATAGAAATGTGGCCAAGCTCGATCTCGATCAACGATCAACGGACGGCAATCGGAATCAAATCAGAAGAGAAAAAAATGAAGAAGGGAGTTGGAAAAGAACAGGAAAGAAATGAAAGCTGCGTCGATGGAAAATAAGGATGGAAAATGATGACGCAAACCAGGGGAAAAAGGGTTAATGATGACGGGGAAAATCGAAGGAAAAAGAAAACTAGTTTCGATATACAGGTGGCATTAGCGATCGCCGGAAAAGGACGAGACAGAAGGAAAATAAAAAATAAAAAGAATAGTGAGGCTAAGAAATAGCACCTAGGACAACACACCAGCAAGGCTCGGTGGTGATGGGCTTCTCAATCCAAGACTAATGATGAGATGAGGATGAATGGGGGAACAGGCGTAGCCTAGAGGAGGAAGGGGTGAAAAAATTTCGAGGAAAGGACAGAAAGCGATATTGCAAAGGACAGAAAGAGAGAAGGGAAAGAACTGGCACTGAAATGGGGAGAGGGGAAGGAAGCCTTGAGCTGTGGGAGGAGATGGGAGCCTTGCTTGTACTGTGCGTTGGTTCTCTGCTCTGCCTTGTTCGTTTTTTGGGGCGGCCTTGTCTGTGTGTCAGTAGCTTCAGCAACTTCGAGAAAGGTACTTAGCTACCTGCCTGCAAGTTGGAGAAAGCCAAGTCAATGCAGGCAAGTCCTAAACTGCAAGCTAAACTGCAACTATAGCTTTGCTTCAGCCGTGTCGAATCGTCCGTTATAGCTCAAAATCCAGCCAATAGCCGAACCGGTTTTAGAATCGAATAAATATAGCAAGAAAAAAGAAACACGAAATACAGCTCTGCTCAAGCCAAAGACCAAGGGAGAAAAATGTGCGTCAAAATAGTCTAAAAGAGGGGGACTGACAAAACAATCAAGCGTGATAAGCCCCGAGCTTTGTTCGTCAATCTTGGTAAAAGCCTTTCTGTCGTGGCTTTTCGCTCCTCCCTCTTTTGCTGCTTTTTGGTGCTGCTTTTTATGGGCATGCAAAACAAGTGGGGAATCCCGTGTTCTTTCCAATCTTTACAACAAGGGCTTTCTTCAACGTATCAAATTCAAACTCGAGTTCCTCAAGTTGTTTGAGATGAAGGGGTGGGCTCATGTTTCGATCTTCCCCTCTTCTTCGGTAGTTAGCCTCCAACACCCCCCCACCCCCCCCCCCCCCCCCCCATACCCTGATCCAGCATTGCTTAAATACCATTGAGGGTTATATAAACCCTAAACAATGCATATCCAAAACAGTCTAATCCGAAGTGCATGGGGAGGTGTGTGTTATCATCATGGGTTTCTGCCGATAAAAAGCTCTGCAGCGTTTTAGACTAGAAACTGGGATGGAATGTGTTGAGGGGCTTCGCTTTTTGCAAGGCTAGTAGATACGTAAGGGCGCTCATTGTGCAACACAAGAGACAGAACATGTTTACCTGCTGGTGACAGGAGCTGAAATGATATCCATAGGTGGGAACAACTTCTAACTCCAATTTGAATGCGGCTGATTCGCGCCTATTTTTGAAACCTCGGCAAGAACACTGGTTTTGGGGATATCGACAGTCATTTTCTAGACAGGGACCACTATGTCACACCATGCGTGATTTTGCTACCGATATCTCTATAAAGTAGAGTGTCACTTTTGCCAATGAGTAGAAACTACTCTTCGGGACCAGAATAGAGCCACGGGTTTGTGGGAGCAATCGGTATGCCTGTGGCCCCTTGATGTTTTTGACGTCATTCATCACATCTATACACTGGCATGTTGGGGTCTTTATTTTTAAGCACGTTTGAAGAATAAAAAGACCCACACAACCCTCTTCTAAAATCGCTGCAAGCACATGCCATTTCCAGACGTGGTGGTGACATGCAAACTGAGAGAAACACTATTTAGGAAGACAATAGGTATGCAACTAGTTGTTGATTTCTTCAATCTTAGCTCGTTTAAATTCCATTGAAGTAGGCGTGTGGAGTTGGTGTTTCTGGGAGATGTCCAGATCAAGCCGCGGCTTTTCGGCGGCCAAAATACATACATGAACATGTATTTGAGTGATATGAAGGCATATTCTGTACACGGCCCTGGAGACGAATTATATTTGATGCTTGACAAGTTTGTCCAGAAACGATGTTTATGTGGGGCTGTGTTACGATACACAATTTGTTATCTAATCTAGACCCAGCTAAATTCTTTCACCCTAATTCTCCTGACCCCTCTTCACATTTATTTCTCATGATTTTGGGGTTTCCTCGAAGAAAAAAAAAACAACGCCTGAATAATCTAGAATATCAGGGATAAGGTATTAAAATGGCACCAAGAGTAGAAATAAGCATATATTTTCCTCGACGAGATTGCAAGCTAGATATTTAACATCGATAAGATGAATCACGTAGGAAAAAATGAGGAAAAAGAAAAAACACCTGTATAAAAATGCCAAGAACAAAAATCAAACCACAAAATCCAGCCAACGCCATCCTAGCCCATTAATTCATGAAATCCTATGCCGCCGTTATGATATCGGCATGAGGCTAGATCAGACGCGAAGAGAGAATAGGTAAAGAGAAAGAAGAAATGAGAGAAAGGAGGGGTGGATGAAAAGAAAGAGGAGAAAGTAGATGGGGTCATCAAAGTTAGACTCGGGTCGAGATTAGAAGATAGACGAAAGCCAACTCCATACCAGAGGGGGAGGGAGGGGCGTAGGATATACAGTACAGCCAGCTGTCTGGACTAACACGAGGCGTATCAACACAATAAGAGACTACGCAATCTAGACTATGACGGAGAGAATAGGGGAGGAGGGAAAGAAAGAAAGAAAAATGGCAGGGACCTAACGCAGGCTACCAAGATCAGACAATCTTCTTTTTGCGGCCACGGCCTCTTTTCTTGGGCTCAGGATTTTCGTCTTCGGTGTCCGATGCCTCTTGTTTAGGGGCGCGGCCGGCACGACTGGGCTTTTCTTCGGTATCGACCTTCGCACTGATATCTCGCAAAAAGTCCCATTGGTCGTCGGTCTCTATGACCTGCTTCATCATAGCAGTAGTGATGCGCTTCTGGCCGCGCTCACGTGCTACGTCGGCGCTTTTGGAAACAAGTGCCACCATGAAAAGCTCAAGTGCTTTCCCGACGGCAATGGGGGCTTGCTGAGCGACCTTGCCGACTTCTTCGTCGGCCTGCATGATACGCTTGATTCGTGCGGTAGGGAACTTTGTTTTGACAGGCGACGGCTCGATAGGAGCATCGTGGAGAGGCTCAGGGAGGGTGAGAATTTCCTCCTCGGTGTCTTCGTCGTTCTTGATCGCAGCTGCGGCGGCTGCAGCGGCAGCTCGGCGGGGCGGCATTTGAGCAGAAGCAATGGATTTTGGAGATCGTTCCTCAACCTTAGTTGGCGGTACAGTTGTCTGCTGTGGTACGTGAATGGCGTGAGATGCGGGTTGGCAATCCTCGGGTTTGGGATGGGAGTGGGACGATGCGCCAGCGAGCTGGCGTGGCTGTGGTTGCAACTGTTGTGTGTAGGAAGGCTGCAGCGATGAGTCGTAGGTGGGAGAGGACGGCGCCTGGTGATGGAACCGGGGCTGGTTCTGGTGCTGTTGAGACAGAGGCTGTTGAGACAGAGGCTGTTGATATAAATGTGGGTGCGCCTGCGGTTTCGGCTGCGCTTGAGGTTGAGGTTGCGATTGAGAGTGGGAATGTGGGTGAGGGTGAGAATTTAAATGGGTGCCTTGGCCGGCAACTTGGTGAGGAGGTGGTCCGTGATTGCGGTTGTAGGTGGATGTGGGAGACGCAGGGGCGGCCACTGACGGAGAACTGTAAGACGCGGCTGCAGAGTTTTGTGGAATTGCAAAGTTTGACGTGTAGGACGGAACTTGAGAAGAGTAAGAAGAGCCAGGGCCAGAGCCAGAGCCAGCGTTGGCCTGGTATGTGGATGGGAAGGCTGGTGCTTGGTGGGGCGGCTGGTTTTTGGTAGGCTGGGGGTGCTGGGGGTGCAGGGGCATGGTCGAAGAATGGTAGCGCGTTTGTGGCTCAGGTGCAGGAGCGGGAGCTGGAACAGGACGGGCCTGGCTAGATTGCTGCTCAGGAGGATAATATTTCTGGAACTGCACCTGTTGTTCATCTTGCTGGTGGTGCTGGCGTGATTGTGGCTGCTGCTGCGTATAGGATGCTATTTGCGGCTGTTGATACGATTGCGGCTGGTATTGGCCGGGATACTGGTGGTAGTAGGATTGCTGCTGCTGCTGTTGCTGTTGTTGCTGTTGTTGCTGTTGTTGCTGTTGTTGCTGTTGTTGCTGCTGTTGCTGCTGTTGCTGCTGTTGCTGCTGCTGCTGCGACTGCTGACGCTGATAAGGGTGGTATCTATAACGCTCATGGACGCTATCGCCAGCACTATGGGGATAATGCGACAGGTTTGGTGAATGCGGAGCATACGAGCTACGACTGGGATCTGCCATAGTGGGAAGCTAGCAGTAATGGTATCGCTGAGACAGCAACTTTGGGTTTAATAGCGTACTAGAAGAAATAAAGCTACCGGTTTTGTTTTGGACTCTTCTTTTCCGGCTTTTCTACTGGCAGCCAACGATGACGACAACAGTTTATAAGTGGAAGAGATTAAGCTTTCAAATGCCAGCTTTATTACTAGTTACAGCCTAGCAATTTTTCTCCTGTTCTGTTACTCGTTCGTTACTTGGGGGTATTGGAGGTGGTGGTGGGCAAGTTAAGCAGAGGCGAGTTATCGGAGCAAAACCAGAGGAATTCTAGGTGGGTGTATTTGGAGGGGATTAAATAAAATGCAAAGCAACTTCAACACCCACGCCACTTCACGATTTCTTTACCACCCAGACACTTGCAGATAAGCAGTGGCAGTGATTGGGGAGTGGACAAGAGGCAAACAGAAATAGGACAGGTAGAGAATCGCAGGTTGCAGAATAAGAGCAGGAGCCTATGAAAGAAAAGGAAAAGAACGAGCAAGAAAAATGAGAAAAGAACTCGGATTCATCAAGCACAAGGGCGTTAGCGCTGACTTGGATTGGGCTCTTGGAGGAAAGAAGTTGTTGCTTCTGTGTGATTGGAGATGAGAGTAAAGAGAACGGAACACACGAGCCAAAAAAAAAAAGAGTCTAGAATATAGCAATAAACAAAAGAGAGGGAATTCCGGACGTCTTTTATGGACCAGAATCACTATTTGAATAACACAGTAGGCGGCCCTGTCAGAAAATAGAAGGTGAAAGAAGTGGCCTGGGGCTGGCTGTTGCTTCCTTCTGACTGGAAGGAGACAAGGAAAAAAATTCGCGTCACCCTATCGCAGTAACGCAAAGCAGGAGTAGGTCTGTCTTTTGTGGGGCTTGGAGGAGAGGGGCAGCTTGGAGATGCATAGAGGTACGTTGATATGCAGTGACGTACAGGTGTGATATGGCTACGGAGAGTCACAGGCCTCATATACGCTAAAAACATAGAAGGGTTGTATGATCATTTGTTTATCATTGCCTTACTGTACAGTGTATGGCCGCAAATATACCAGCTGTGAGCACAGAAAACACGTCATACTAGGGTGAAGCAGAGAAGCAATCAAGCAAGTGCAGCTCTATTTGACCTTCAGCAGGAGGCCATGGTAATTGCCAAACACTGTTGATGGCGGCAAAGTCAGAGCCAGCCCTCCTCACATGATCCAAGCTCAACTACCCGGAGTCAAGTCGCTCCTGCTCCTGCTTCTTGAAGGGGAGGGGAGTCTGACCTGGCTTGCCTACACGAGCCTCAGATTTCCCTTTCGAGTGCTTGGCCGTCTTTTCATTTCTTCTCTTTCTTTTTCACTGCTCTATCTGTAAGAAAAAATAGGCAACTGAAAATGCCTTGTACAGCAACCATTAGCTTTATTGACCTCTTTCGCCAGAGCCAAGGTGGGTGGGTCTGAAAATATAAATCAAGCTAAGACAGACCCTGAAACTTGGCCTTTTTTTTCCCCTGCCTTCTGGTGTCCTCCCTTCTGTATCTTTGTACTATTTTGTATTTTACCCCCTATGACCCTCCCTTGGGCCCAAGACAACAATTCAACTAGACTCATAGACCAAACCTGAACAAATGGTGCATTCCTCCCTCCCAAAAGGGAAACAGTCTGAATTTTCACCCTAGTCATGCCAGGGCACCAAAACTCGCATCACGTCACGCGTCGTTGGCAGACATTTTCCTTTGTTTGGGCGCCATTGCTGCACCTACAACACACCAACTTCCAAGACTCATGAAAGATGACAGGGCGCGTCTTGGAAGGCCCCTTCTTCCTTAGCACGCTCTCAGCTCTGCGACTGACAGATCATCGTTTTACACCTAATGGCACCTACCTTTAACTCTCAACTCTCTACACCGGCTGAGAGAGGGCTAGTAGTCCCGAAACCTCTTTGTGCTGTCTGTATCATGCATGTCAACATTTTTGTCCATCTGCGGGATTTGTCAAAAAACGATATTCCGTATATTCATAATGTTTAAGAAATGAATCATACTAATCAATGCATATTGCCGCTGAAGGATAGTTCACGAGTGATGATAGAGCAACCTGAGTGCAAATGGCTGGGTCAAGTAGAAACCGTCCTGGTATTGTAGGAATACAATATTGGCTCAGGGTTCGGCTGACGCCGTGTGCCGTGCATCGTTGATGGTTTACTTGATCTTATCTGACGTGAGCAAGTCTTTCTTTTGGCCTCCAGACTCTGTCTCCTTTCTGTTCGCATTCCCGGAGACCTCCCCTCCTTCGACGCCCCTGTTCCTATCCCTTCTCAAGGAAAATCTCTTCCGGCTGTGGTGATGGTGGTGGTGGTGGTGGTGGTGACGGTCATGTTCCTCGGATTCCTTGCGTGTCTGTTCTCCAGGGATTTCCTTTTGATCATTTTGCTGGGGCGATTCGGCATTGGAAACCGACCGAGATGGTCTTTTGTCCAGGAGCGAAGGCTTCCGGGAAGTTCCGGTGGCTGGTGCTTCATGTTTTTCTTGTGATGCAACCAGTGCCGGCGTATACTCTAACCCCCACCGGCTTTTCCTGATTTTCTTATCTGTAGGTGCCTTGATTCTTGGAAGCAGGCCTCGCTGCATCTCATCAACTAGTAGATCTAGATCATCAAGTCGCTCTGTTCTAGTTCGAATTAGAAACGAAGCAACTGGCCACACGTGAATTCCACCAGATCTCAGGATTGTTGTGACCTGTGATCCCCTAGTACGAAGAATTGTGATCCACTCCTGAATATCGTTAGCCAAAACCTCCTCTTCGCCATACCAAATAATGTAGCCATTTTTGGGCCGGATTGAAGAGACGCCTGCAGGAGTCAGACACGGGCCTGAGAATCTGCCATCGGATCTTTTTGAAGAGGTCGAGACCCCAGGAGCGTACATTTCGGCATACTTGCGGAATCTCTCGGGTGTTATGTAGTCGCTTGCTGTAGCATGGTGCTTGCTAGAGACCAGCGACAGCCATGGCGAGATGAGTATAACCATGCCTGGAGCCTTGAAGTCGGACTCTAGCATACTTTCAACTGCCTTTTTTCCATAAGGGATATCCTCAGCATG
Source organism: Ceratocystis huliohia (assembly GCA_038382965.1). Taxonomy (NCBI): domain Eukaryota; kingdom Fungi; phylum Ascomycota; class Sordariomycetes; order Microascales; family Ceratocystidaceae; genus Ceratocystis; species Ceratocystis huliohia. The sequence continues at coordinate 48,845 of JAXCEX010000089.1, read as the reverse complement.
ATTTGACGTATGACTGATATCGCTGGCAAGGTCGTTCTTGCGGTAGCTCCTGCTACCAATCGCAGTCATTAGGGACATTGCCAGGAAAGCACCGGCTGAATCAGCAGCCATGCAGATTTGCGACTCGTCTCCAACTATGCTGACAACGTGTTGATAGCCTTGAAGTACCTGACGAATCTGAACAGGGTGCTGGACTTCGGGGGCTAGACTGTAGTCAATGGCGAAGATGGCGGGGTTTTGATAGCCGGCGGCTTCTAGTTTTGCGAGCCATGCGGCGAGCCAAGGTAGGAAAAATGCGGCGGAGCCTTGTGCGAACCCACCTCCTGTTTGTCTACTGTTAATACAAAGACCAGTGAGGCATAGATGGAGACTTACTTAGTACGACGAGACTTACCATGGATATAGTACAGAACAATCTCAGGGGGCGTGTTGTTTTCTCGCTTGACCCAGATACCGTTGAACTTTTGCTGTAGGTTCACATCGTTAGCATGATGTCCTTGAAATATAGATATAGACAAACTCAAGATAGGATCATACTTTGACGTCGGAGAAAACAGGGATGGTCACTCGGACATCACGGGTTATAGGTGACCGCCACTTTTTCCAGAGCCAGTACGAAATGGCTACATTATTGCTGAGAAAAATGCGGGATACATCGATAGGAAGGTTTTCCACTCCCCAACGCATGCAACGGACAGCTGCTACATCAGAAATAGAGGCAGTCTGAGCGAAAACGTCGTGATAAACTGATACCAAGATGTCGTCGGGATGTCTGCGGGAACGCCGGACAGAAGAGCGTTGAGTTGGGCCGTAGATAAAGCTGAGAGGCAGACCAAAAACTAGAATGATAGGTACGGTCAGCGTGGCTGTAGATGTGTACACTTGGATGGATGCAAAGGAGCAGAGGATGATGCTAGCGTACACAGAAAGGGGAGGGCCTGGATCAGGTGATTGACAGAGCGCCAAAAGCCGACTTGGCGGATGAGCTGCTGTGCTAAGATTGCCAGGTAGACAACACAGTCTACTGTATTTAGTAAGCTAGACACGACAAACTCGACCACGCCTAGAGCATTCAGCGTGTCGGAAGCACCCAGCATGGCTGGATAGCTGTGATCACGGACTCAGAAGTTTAAAGGTCGCAGCTGGCTGTTGATTTGATTGAAGGTGATTTGAGGTAGCGAGACACAAGTGAGACTTGAGGAATGGGGAAGGCTAGGATAGATCATAGAATATAGGGTATTGGTGTTGGTGTCATAGATGGAGACGAAGAAGACGCAGGTAAACCTGGGACCTGTCCTGCTTTGTTATGATAGCCATGGCATGGCATGGCAGGAGCTTGCGTACTGGTTTCCATAAGTAGGTAACTACTCTGGGATTAAGATGAGAAAGTTCACAGCGGCGGTTAAAGTCTTGACTAAGAGACGACAGCCTATGTGTACATGAACTCGACAATGTTTCCATTACCTAACACAATGGCACTAATTCAAACCTTATGTGTCTTGACCCACAATAAGGGCTCTTGGCCGACTTACACCTTGACGATCCGACGACAAAGAAGCTTTCGCCTCAATGTAACGCAGGGGGGAGGCAGGGTCATGCCTTCCTCATGACAAATGGCAGCCCACGAGATAACACTATTGACGAATACATGATGGTAGTTAAGTCTACGATCGGCAGGCTTTTTGAACGGATACTTGATGCTGCCTACCGTAGCCAGCCGGCCCCGCTTTGTCCTCTTCACATGTCTTGGAAAGCTTGTTTTTCTTGTTGCGTCACCTCGTCCCTGCAAGGCCCAGATTGACGGATTGACGGACTACGCAACAGGAGCATGTACGTGTGGCTATTGCGTACCATGCACACAAGTACAGAATGCTTGAACAGCTTACTGGTCTGCCTGACTAAGAAAGTATCTCCAAAGTAGGCAGGAAACGGGGTACTCGAGTATAGCGCACACGTCTCTGCCCAGCAGTCAGTCTATGGCGATTTAGCTGAGATGTAAAATTAGAGGTTACTTCCTAAAAAGACAAAAGGGATAAAAGAGGAAAAATAAAAAGGGGGGAGGGAAAGGCACAAAAAAGCAACGTCATGAAGTAGGGCATTATTTGCACTTGATATGTATTGCTATACATCGAAAGGAAAGCTTTTAGGCTGAAGCAAGCATCAGCTGATTTGAGCGCGATAAGGTACGTACGTACTCGGTACTTGATGTTTGCCCGGCTCAGTCTAAGACTGGGGCAAGAACCCAAAATTCAGGTGCACTGCAATACTAGGCTGCAGCTGCACTTCCTCTTTTTTCTCGATTATATCAAGTACGTGCTGAAATCTACAGCTGGGCTCCTGATCCTTCTCCTTATCTTGTGAGCATCTACTGATGAAAGTTACTTGCTACACCCATTGGTTCTGCCTTAAGCATCTTTTACCCCGCAGGCCACCCACAGTATCAGGTAGCCCAAATGGGCATGCTTGCATATCATAAAAGGAAGGTTGGAGAGTGCAAAGGCAAGAGTCGAGAAGAGGGGGAAGGAGCATGAGAAGAGAGAGGAAAGAGAGACGGAAGCCTTGTCACATGTAGTGATTGCAAGTATAACTTCAGCAATTTCCAGTCTCACTTTTTCTACGAATCTATGCTCCTCCCCTTATTTTCTTCCTTATTTTTTTTCCCACCTGCTACTTCTTCATTTCCGTGTCGGCAACCTTCATAGATTGCTGATCCACACTGGTAACGCTGGAGTGGCTGTTTCTTTGGTTTTTATAGGGTTGAATCTACTTCGCTATTTATTAATAGAGCGATAACATAACATTCACAACACTTGCCCAGATTTCCCCATCCCTCTTGCTCCTCTTGTTACTCTTCTTTCTACTCCTTCTACTCGTTTTCTCTCACCACTATGCAGAACCAGTCCCACACAGACTCTCCGAATCCAGACAGAAACCCTCGGGACCAAATCATGTCTAACTTTTCTTTCGAAATTATGGCAGCAACGTCGACGCTTGACGAAGAAGGCTACTTCCAAGACTCTAGCGGGATCACCTATCAGTGGAAAAAGGTTACAGATGACCCTCTATCCCAAGGAACTACCGTCAGCCTACCTAGAGACACAGGAATACGGCGTATGGATGTCCCCCCAAGCACCTTTCGTCCGCACCCTGATCGTCGCCAGCTCTCTACAATCTCCCGACATGAAGCCTCACCATCCACCCCCCCGGAGGACTACAGGCATATGGTCAGTCCCAACTTCGCCAGATTTAGCCGTCAGGCGGGACCGGGCCGGGAACCTACCAGTGACATGGGTACAGTAAACATCAATAGTCGTTACCATAATGGTAGTCCACACGAAAATGAATCCCAACGCAATCAGAGCCAGAATCTGTCCCGAATGCATAGCTCAGAAAGCCAGCGATATGGGCAACATTCTAGGAGTCAACAGTACCAGCCTCGTCACAGTCCAATAACCCCCTCGGGGCCCCATGGCTGGTCCCGTTCGCCGGAAACCATTCAATCGGACCAATTTCAAAGACTCCCATCTGATATCCTTGCAGACTGGGAGAGGGAATCATCTTGTAGTAGATCCGCCGCACCTCAAGCCGCATTGTCACACGCTCCTGCAAGTTATACACGGAGCCCATACCAAACAAGACGACTCCATGTCGCTAGAGGTTTCGATACCGTGTCTGAAGGCAAAATCCCTGTGGTTAACACTGGGGGTTATCCTCCCGGACTACCCGAAGACTCCATGTTTCCTATTCCTGTCAATGATGGCCAAGGCTCCGTTTCCTCTGGGAGCAGTGGTGTCCGGGAATTTGTAGCTCCTGGAGAGCAGTTGATATACGATAGCCCACACCGGGCACTCTTGCTTGCGTCAAAACCTGGGGGAGATTACCTTGAAGGGGTACTCCGAGTGTTTCACGATGAGGCTCGAAAGCAGATCCGATTATATTTCAATATTGGGACATATGCGGAGTCTCAGCTAGGTAAGTTGCAATAGAACAGGAATTGGCAGAAAAACAAGACAAAACATTCACCAGTAGGCACTAACATGTGGCCTCTTATAGTCCCTGAAAAGAAAGCCCGTATAATCCCTTATTATGCGTACTCAATACCCGAGACCAATGTCATTTCTGTCTACGATAACCACGATGCCAACAGGGAAGCTCAAGCGGCGCCGCAGTGGTTTATAAAATTTCACAAGACAGAGGGTAAGAGGAGACAGAAAATATCAAGGAAGCTTCATTTATTAATGCCATGTTTAGATCTCCTTGATTTCCAAGGAAGTCTCACTAGAGAAAATGTAGTACTCGACATCTCATTAATCAAGTCCTTGAAAATTAATGCAGCCCGAAACTCGCCTAGAGAAGTATTCAGCGGCAATCTACGATTGCAACTTTGGTGTGAGCCTCGAACGGAACGGAGACTAGAAGGCTCAGGCGGCTCCATCATAAGCAATGGCACAATCCTTTCAGGGCCAATGCGCGACAAGACAACGCCCAACTCGTCAAAACTAGTAATCTTCCTAGCCCGGACAGAGTCTTTTTTCATGTCTTATAGTAAGTTGATTTTCTTTCTCGGCGATTCTTTCGGATGGGTATTTATGTCATAACTCGTCAGCCAGTTCCAGGCTGCCAGTAGCGTAGCCACTAATATTTTTCTGCTCTAACTTTCTCCCTTCTCACTTTCGCAGTCACAGATGACATTGAGATGACCCATGACCCTGATAATCCATGCATAATCAAGCTTAGAGCACGCCAATATGATTTTAAACATATGACTCGGTCCCGGTCGGGAGTCATGGGCAATATCTACGAACCAACGGAGTCACCGGCAGGTTTCGAGCTGCTTGGTCGTGGTATCAACCCCGACGAACAGGATGAATTTACAAGCTACCGATCTGTGGCGATAGAGTTTGAAAACACAATGAGTAAGTTATTTGTCCGCCATTACTGGCGCCTTTTTTCGATACTGTTTATATCTGCGTACCCACATGTACGAATGAATGGACGGACGGCCTCACCCCTTATACCACCCACTCCGGCCACTCTTCTCTCAACTCGGAGCCAACATAAAATAAGCTAATGCTAACCTAACCATCTCCTCTCCCCTATTTTCTTTTTTCTTTTAGATCAATTAAATTTTACAGAACAGTGGAACAGACTCCTCAAGGCAAGACGAGCGCAAAGAGAAGAGATTGACCAAATCCAGAGGAGAATGGCGCGCCAGGGATTAGGAGCTCGAAGCGCACTAAAGCTTCGCATGTGAGTGACACAAGTGCAAGGCAAGGAAGCAAAGAGAGCTAGGACAGGCCAAGCTAGGTTATCAGGATGAAGGACGGAGCATATCAGGGACAATGGGAACAGGGGATGCTATAGTTGATAGGATGGGTGGGGCCAAGTAAACTAAGTATGTAATACCAGTAGCAATAAGAATGTAAACACAAGGGGACAGAGAGATGAAGACAAAAGAAGACAAGACAAGAGGGCTACCACGCGCAGGATTACACAGCGCGAAATTAGGGGAAAGATAGGGCGAAAGGCGGGGAAAGGGGGGGTGAAGGCTCTCATATCAAGCCAACCGTCAATCCATATTATAAGAGTCGGTCGAGATGATGTCATGCATGCACATTTCTCCCAGCCCTGTATCTCTGAGAACAAGAAATAAAGTTTTTTATCTGACTTCGGAATAATCTTGTATCGAGAACTAGCTTTCTCGTTTGCTGTCTCAGAAAACACAGTAGCTCCCGAAATCTCTGTGTAAGGACGTTGAAAGCCGCCCCTGCCACGGCCCATCTAGCAGATTGAAGTGTGCAGCCAGAGTCCCAATACACAGTAGGCACAGCCTTTTCATCTCTTCGTCTTTTCGCCATTTTCTCTCTCTTCCCTCCTTTGCTATCTCTCTTCGCCATATTTGTTCTGCTATCAGTATCCGCTATCTTTGCAGCCTCAGCTCCCCAGCAGGAAGCAGGAAGCAGGAATATTATCTGCAGCATTATTTTTCTTGCAGGCGGCTGGCCTATTCCCTTGTCCTTGCTTGCATATGCCAAGCCAAGCTTGAGCCGGGCAGAGAAACGGAGGGGAAAAAGGAAACGCCCGGCTAGCATGATGCTCAAAGTTTCTACTCAGCCTGAAATAAAAAAAACTAAGGCCCCCTCGTCTATCTGTTTCTCGCCCCGTTGTCCTTCACAGGCCTATATAGTGCTTGCTGTCGAGATCGCTATCAGGAGCTCGCTAAGACCCAAAAGAAAAAGAACAAGAACGAGGAATGTCATATCAAGACATGGATGAGAAGGAAATATTTGACGGTTTAATGCAGGTCTGGTCAGGCTATGCTGGTGCGTACTATTTTTCAGGGCAAAATTTTGAAACATGTCCTACCTTCGCTACAGTCGTGCTGTAGTGTAAGGGAGAAGGGTTCCCAGCCTGCCAACCCACTGCAGATCATCAATTTCACAGCAATAAAGGCTGTTCTATCAACTATCAAGAGCGTGCCATCAGCATCAGCAGCCAAAGGCAAATCCGCCTGCTACCACATCACTCTTAGTTGTCTTTCCCCTTCTAGTATAGCCCCCCTTCTCATTTCCCCATTCCCGCTGCGCCTACGAACGAGTTCGCCCAGCTACAGCGAGCGTAATCGATTTGCCTGCTTGCTAGTGCCCGCCCTGTTGTCTCGCCCTCTTGTTGTCAGTCATGGCCAGTCTCTCTATGATATCACTAGCCGGGGTAGAGGATATTTGCGCAAGCTCAAGCTCCAATTCTATGCTCCTCTAGTCAAAACCAGTCGCGCCTGGCGGCTGACGAGTTTGCTCCACTCCTTGTTATCTCTCGTCTTGTCCTTTCCCAGCCCATGAGCTTATGACACTGGACCAGCGAGAGAAGGAAAGAAGGATCGCCTGCCTCTCGTTCTCTCGGGATACGAGAGGCGGACCGAGTGTGGGGGGGATGCTCACCCATCCTGGCTCAAGCCTGGGAAAGGAAGGTCAAGAGAACATAGGTCTCGCATGTAGGAACGCGGTCTAGGATGCTAGAGATTAGGCTGACCTATTTCTATTGCTTCGACTTGGTGTGATAGCCAACAATACAGACAGATGCCCGTTAGCTAAAGCGTGGCCCGCACGAAACAAGAAAATCGTCACTGTGCTCTGCTGTACTTTCCTATAGTGTTGTGTCGTATGCTCTGCTGCTAGCTGTTGTAGTACTTAAGCGGGGCATAGCCACGCGCGCGCACTCACTCACTCACTCACTCACACACACACACACACACATACTGTACTCGTGAGCGTGTCTCTCTATTTCTCGCTTTCCATTATTTCTGACCCTTTCACCTTCTTCTCTTTTTTCTTCCCTTTTCATTCTGTACCTCACAGTACTGCGTAGCCTTGTTCCAGCATCGCTCAAGTCACATTTCCCTCTTCTTCTCTCGCTTCTTAGTTACCTTACCTCATACTCCTCTCTTCCGGCTAAAGCTGCAATATTACACTCGTGATATACCGCCCAAGCGCCTGTCTGGGAGAAAATGCATCATCAGCCAGTAGTTCACTTACGGCCTATTACCTCAGAAGACTATATCCCCATCGACGCATACCCCCCAGTGCCAGTAGGCGTGGAGATCAACAGGGGGGATGAAGTCGAGGGTGATTTCGATGTGTTTAGGATTCCAGAAGGTAGTATAGCAAAATTCTTCTCTGTATGTCTTACGCTGACTCGTTATACTTAATAGACCGCAAGCTAGGTGTCATGTCTACCGCACTTCTTATCGTCAACCGGATGGTGGGCACGGGCATCTTCAGCAATCCAGCATCAGTCATCAAGGGCACTAGAAGTGTCGGTGCTTCGTTAATATTCTGGGTGCTCGGCGCCTTCATGACCATGGCTGGTATGTTGCAATGCACGACAGGGCCATCATGTCGTTTTCTCCGAGTTTCTTGAGTGTCAAAGTCAAGCTTGAACTTGATTCGATGTCTGACGAATCAAACGAATACAGGTCTTTTTGTGTATCTCGAGTTTGGTACAGCGCTACCACGATCTGGTGGTGAGAAAGTTTATGTAAGACAGGATATTTTGTATCCTCTATCCAATGCCCCATAGGCCACCCAACTAACGTGTATCTTTGCCCTACTCGATGCTAGCTTGAGCGAGTCTACCGAAAGCCAGCTTATTTGGCCACCTGCATCTTTGCCGTTCAGTTTGTTTTGTTTGCTGTGTCCACTGCCAACTCCGTCAGCTTCAGTAGCTATATTCTAGTTGCTGCCGCTGGCAATACGGATATTAAAAGTGCAAAGGTTGGCAGCTGGGCGAACCGCGGGATGTCCGTAGGAATTGTTACAGGTAAGTCCCGAGCACCGACAGACTTTGTCACTTCCCTCTTCTTCCCCTCTCTTCTTTTCTTTCCTCCCTTCTTCTATTCTTGTCTGCCCAGTTACTAATAGCTCAACACCTCCATAAGCCGTCAGCTGCATCCACGCCTTTATGCCCCATACGGGAATTTATATCAGTAACGCCCTGGGAGCCTTCAAACTAGTCCTCCTCCTCTTTGTCATCTGCTCTGGCTTCGCTGCTCTTGCCGGACATCGCGAATTCGATCCCCGAAACTTCTCCTCATTCGATGGTGGCACCTTGAACAACACTGACACGGACAGTAGTGCCACGGCAGCTGGCTATGCCAATGCGCTGCTACAGGTTCTCTATTCGTACAGTGGTTGGGAGAACGCCAACTACGTGCTAACCGAAGTCAGGAACCCAGAGAAAACGCTCAAGCGAGCAGCTCCCATAGCCACCATTATTGTCATGATATCCTACGTCTTAGCCAACATTGCCTACGTAAGTCAGCTTAGCCTAGCCTAATCTTCCATGGATCTGCTGCATCCGTCATGCTGGCCTCAAAACTCACACACACACACACACACACAGTTCGCCGTGTTCGAAAGGGACATCATGGCTGGAGAGGGAATTGTTCTAGCCCCCGATTTCTTCAGGAAGGTATATGGCGACAACACTTTCACCTCCAAGGTCATGCCAGCTTTCTTGTCTATTTCTGCCATGGGCAACATTTTTGCCCAGATCTTTGCCATGCCTCGAGGTAAGGGGAGAGCGATTTCTTCAAATTCGGCAGGACAGGACTGCCGGTCTAGCTTGTCACTGACGCATCTTTTATAGTCAAGCAAGAACTAGCCAAGCAGGGAATCTTGCCCTTCTCCCGCTTCTTTTCCAGTGATTGGCCGTTCCAGGCCCCATCCACGGCTATCCTGCTACACTGGCTCTTCTCTGTAGTGTTGATTCTCGGATTATCAAAACCCGATACATACACTTTTATGACGAACATTTTTACATACAGCGATAACTGGATCAAGCGTAGGTCAATCCGAGTCAAATACCATCCCTTCCGCAGATACACATACGAATTGCGAGAGAAATGCGGCATGCTCACATGTAGAAACACATAGTCTTCCTCGCCATCGGCCTCCTGTATCTCACCTGGACCCCCAGCGAAGAATGGGCCAAGTCCCGCACAACCTTCCGAAACTACCCGCCCGTCACCATGTTCTATGTGCTGTCCCTCCTGTTTACACTAGCCGTGCCGTTTGTTCCCAACAAGGACCTGGGACAGATCCCGTATTGGGTTGTCCCCACGCTTGGAACAAGCATGCTGTTCATCGGTGCCGTGTACTGGCTTGTGTGGGCCAAAGTGATGCCGTTGCTTGGTTTCCAAGTGCAGCACGAGATTGAGATTATGCACGATGGCAGCGAACGGGTGCGCTATCATGTAAGTCGGGTCCCTTAGCTCCCTAGCCCGCGAGCAAACATACCGTGACCAGTAGTTTGAGACAAAAAGCTAACAGCAAGATTTATTTTGCTAGCATTCACGACCCGGTGGTCTCCGCCGCAGAAGACAAACCAAGAATGTTAGACATGAGCATAATTCATGGGCTTCATAATATCAAAGTCAATGGACAACGGATAGCCGTGAACAGCTTTGAGTTATGAGGGATTTCCTTGTACAGGGCAGGGGAAGATTGCTGTGGGTTCAGTATTATATTTTTAGGGTTAATGTTTATGAATTATTCAATTATGATGTCTTTCCTACTGTCTCCAGACAGCTGTTGTCAGCTGGCCATATCTGCCACAATTAAGCTTCAGAGCTTGGATCCCCGTCAGAAACCTTAGTGGCCATTTTGTCTACTACTACTATTGTAGATGATGATGGAGCCAACAAGGCCAGCCAGGTAGCTGAAATTGGAGACAAAAAGCAGGCTAGCTAGCTTCTAGATCCCTGATTTTTCCACTGCCAATTGCCGACTTTTCTTTGACTTTTGCTCGGTGTCTTCGCGATAGCCTCTGACAAGACGTCTGCTCTCTTGCTAGCCCCCCTCCATTGTGTGCTCTGCTAGCTTGCGCTTCTCGACATCACAGCAGCCTCTTTCTCCCTGTCGTCTTTCTTCTCTCATTCGTCCGTCCGTCATGTATTGCCAAGTTGTACCTTGCTGCTTCTTACCACAATTTTAGAGCCACTTTGTTGTTTCATAACTTCGCCAACGGTGACAAGACAAGGCCAGACAGACAAGCTTCGCATTAACAACTTATCTCTTTTCGGGCTTCTTTTCCTTGTGTCGGCCATTTTGCTTTTTTTTCTTTCTTCTATATTTTGCTTCTAGAGTCAGGCTCCTGATTGCTTTACGCTGTCGTGCATATAATTCCTCGATAGCAGGTTTTCCTGGGGAACACCATCCATCCACTATAAGCCAACTATCGAACACATACATCCTCAGAGACATAGCCTCTAAACTTGGCTAAGTCTATTCATCTTCTTCTCGCTCTAGCTTTGCTCCTTTTTTCTTGGGCCCGAGGCGCCACCGATTCTTACATCATTCGTTCCAGATTTGATTGGCTACTGTCAAAGTCTAATCGATAGCTATCCAGGGCCAAGTCTCGTCGGAACCGGCCTTGAGGATACCTTCTTCACATTGATATTCACGCTCATTTTCATATCATTACGGGCTACCTTCCGGCCTGCTGATCCCCGTTCCGTCCAAAATATCGCCGGCATACTCTATGCACCTACCCTTCTCGATCCCTTCTCTTGTATTATAATACTACGCGCATCAACTGGCCATATATCCGCTGCCATAGAAAAGCGGCTACTTTCGTATCCACGCACTGGTCAATATAATCACCACCGCGCAAAATGTCGTGGACCTTGTTGCAGCGCTTCATCGAGTCGGACGTGTTCAATTCGAACCCGTTCCTACCCGTCTCATACTTGACGTATGTGCTACTTTCTAGATGTCCCTTTTGCATTGCTCGTCGCCCGCCATCAAAATTCCGTCTTACTTACTCATTGCTTCTCTCCATCGTCTAGCCGGTACGCCGATCACATTGGAATCAACTATGTTCTCTGCAACAAACTCCGCCAGTTTCCGTACGAGGACATTGAATTCTTCTTGCCGCAGATATGCCATCTGATAATTAGTCTAGACAATGAGTCTATGGCGCTCGAGGAGTTCCTGCTGGATCTTTGCGAGGAGTCAGTGACTGCGGCCCTTCTGGTATGCCTTGCCCTGTTGTCTTTTATTTCTCTCCTTCTTTCTTCAAACCCCTTCTCTTCTCTTTCTCTTCTCCTTTTGGTCTGCGTGTTTACTAATGCCCCAAGTTGACAATCTCTAGACGTTTTGGCTGTTCCAAACATACCTCCACGACCTCTCCTCAAATCCCCAATCCGATGCTTTTCAGACTTGTCGCCGAGTATACAACAAGGTCCAACATATTGTATTTGGCCTTCCTGATGCTGCCCGTTACGAAAAAATTCGCGAAAACATCCTTCCCGTCAGTGTACTATCGAGTTTTGTGTTAGCCAGCGTAGCTGTTCCCATCCTGCCACAATGGGCCGGGCCCCTGGCTGTAGCCCAAGCTAGAAAGCCTCCAAAGGGTGAACCTGCCGAAACCCGCGAGCCGACCACCATCACAAAGTCCGCAACCACAAAGCCCGCTAGCCCTCGGTCTAGGCGGCATGGGCTACCTCGAGTTATCAGTCCATCAGATAGTGCTCTCGCCTTGTCAGGGACAGCGAGGAGACTATCTATCTCTGAGTCTCTAGCTCTTGATTCACCTGGCCGAGAAACACCTACCACTCCGAACAATGACAATCCATCCCCTACCCCTACTTCTCATAAACCGAGTGAACGCCTTGAATTGGCATTAAAAGAAGCTCGTTTTAGTACGTCGTCGCTTCCTCTCATGGGGGACCTTCGCTCACCCCAACCCCCACGCCCCTCTACGCCTTTATCAGCCAGCATTGCCATGAGCTCAGGTCTAAACGCCCTTCATCGTCGTCACACTCATCGGGACCCATTCGGAAAAAGTAGACGAACAGCAATTGAGCTTTCTAGTATACAAAAGACGCGTCTACTGCGACAGCACTACTTCCGCAGTGAAACACAGTTCCTGACAGCCCTGGAAAATATATCGAATCGTCTGGTGGCTGTGCCTAAACCGGCTCGTCTCAGCGCATTGCGTGCCGAGCTTGCACTCATTGCCCAGGATCTTCCCGCTGAGATCGACATTCCTGTCATTTGCCCACCAACGCTCGTCAATGGGTCCCCAGGAAGAAGCAAACATCACCGTATTGTACGCATCAATCCTGCCGAATCTACCGTCCTGAATAGCGCTGAAAAGGTTCCCTTCCTCTTGATGATTGAAATCCTTCGCGATGATTTCACCTTTGATCCTGATACCCCCGACAATGAGAGACTTCTCATGAAGTTAATGACCGAAAGCGGCTCTAAAAAGCGTATCTTTGATCTTTCAGAAGCGCCCCGAACACCCATTGTAAACACTACACAAGAACCCGCTTTAGACAGCGTTTTTGAGCCAACATCTGGCGACCTAGGGACGCCTCAAACTAGTGGTAGCTTTAGTGAAGAAGTTTCAGGTCTCTTCGGGAATCAACGGCGTATAGCCAATGGCACCGCAAACTCTGTTATTGCCGAAATTCCCGCTACGCCTCAATCGTCCGACAACTCAACGTCTGGCGCCAGCAGCCCATCAAGGCAAAAGCATGCCCAGCCGCCACCTCAGCTCCCCGTTCCTGTTTTGCGCGGCCATGGTATCGAACCTGATTTCTCTGCACTTGCTACACACATGCGCACAGCGTCACAAATGCTAGCGCAACTGGAGATCACCACACGCAAACGGCCCAAGCACGAGGTTGAGGCCATTCGTGCCAAGATTATTGCCAGCATGCAAAGCTTGGAAGAGCAGAGTTTTGACATCAACGATGAAACTGGCCCTACATTTGATACGATCATGGCCAAATCAGTTGTGCCGTCAGCTTCGGATGCCCCGACAGATCTCGATGAGGAAGTCGAGCCCACCGATACAGCACGTGGTGAGGCGCGAATGGAGAACGACTTTAAAACGGGCGGTATTCAGGGTAAAGGCGACCGCGATGACCCCAGTGCGGCCGTCTTTGGAGAAGCATGGCAAGTTAAAAAGGCGCGTATTCAAAAATCGTCGCCGTATGGCTGGATGAAGAACTGGGATCTTGTATCTGTCATCATTAAGACAGGCGCTGATCTTCGCCAAGAAGCCTTTGCCTGTCAGCTGATCAGTGCTTGCGACAAGATCTGGGCAGACGCTAAAATTAAGGTCTGGGTCAAGGTCATGAAGATTCTAGTCACAGGCGAGTCATCTGGTCTGATCGAGACAATCACCAATGGCGTCTCTGTGCATTCAATTAAACGCAGCCTGACACTAGCCATGGAGCCCTCTCCAAAACGTCGCATTGCTACCCTGAAAGACCACTTCGTCAAAGTCTTTGGGCCACCTAAAAGTAAAGCTTACAAAGCCGGCGTTGATGCCTTTAAACGGTCACTAGCAGCATATAGTGTGATTTCGTATGTCTTTCAGCTCAAGGATCGCCACAACGGAAATATCCTGATTGATAGTGAGGGCCATATTGTGCATATTGACTTTGGCTTTATGCTGTCTAACTCACCTGGATCAATGGGCTTCGAGGCTGCACCTTGTAAGCTAACTCAGGAATACGTTGACGTTCTTGGTGGACTTGAAAGCAAGGCTTTTGCCGACTACAAGAAGCTTTGTAAACAAGCTTTCCAAGGTGTGTTTAGATCCGGGCCACATGGCACCCCCCTTCCTTTTTTGTTTCTTTTCGGAAGAGCTGCTTTTTACTAATCTTGACTACAGCCCTACGTCGCTCAGCCGACAACATCATTGACCTAGTAGCTATGATGGCAGCTGAGTCCAAAATGCCGTGTTTTGCCGTCGGGATAGGCCCTGTCACATCTGCACTACGGCAACGATTCCAGCTGCAGCTGAGTGCCGAGGCCGCAGAGAACTTTGTCGAGACAGATATTATCGGCAAGTCAGTTGGCAGTTATTACACCCGTCTGTAAGTTTCGCATGAATCTATAGGGGTCACTTGCATAGATACTAACATTGAGGCCTAGATATGATACGTTTCAGTACCGAACACAGGGAATTTACTGATCTGTATCTTTCCTTCGTTTCTCCGTTCTTCTTTTACTCTTCCTTACATGTTGTTTTTTTCTCGTCTTCTTTTTGGGCTGTCCACACTACAATGGGATACACACACTTATACATTACATACACACTATACCACACCAACGTCTGTTTTTCTCCTGTCAAATCCATCTATTCATGTGCCTGCCTTTCTTCCTATACAATATCACGTGTCTTTACGAATTGTGGTTATAATGAACTTTAAAACGAGTTATTGAATAGAGAGGCTAGTTTTACAAACCCACCATGAACCCAACAAAATCATATAACACCATATCACCAATACCCCTATTAATCTACTTCTGAGACAACAAAGTGTGAAGTGTGACAGCAGCGTTTCTTTAGATGAGACTTCGCAATGTTCAAGAATGTCGTGGTAGGGTTGTTTCCACCGTGCAACACGATGATCTAGTTGCTATGCCAACGTCCGTGCTTGACTTATAAGTATAAGTAGCCTCAAACTTCCCTAGCAAAATCATTAGCCTCTCTGCTTACCACTCTATAATACACTGTCTACTTACTCCCTTCTTACCGCCTTATTCGTACTAACAATCATTCATTGCTTCCCGTGCATCCAACTTATTTTGCTTCACAATGGGTAACGCGCTCTCCCTCATATACCCAATCTCAGCCGTGAATGACGATACAGATCCGCGATATGTGATCCCAGACGTCGACATGACCAAGGTCACACTCACAGAGTCTGACCGCTGGGTGCTTAGATTCAGAAGCGATGCTGAGTTCCCCACGTTATCATGGGAAACTCTTAGAGCTAATATAGGTGGGTTAGCCTTAATACGAAAGCCACATGCCAGATGCGAAGCTAACATGACGCCATGGCCCATGAAGAACAAAACGATCTCAATGGACTACAACGAACACCGTCGGAGCTAAAACGATACTTGAAATGGGGCCAAGACACACGAGAGGTGTACGGCTCTGTGATAGAGTACCTTCTATACCATCGTTTACCAGCAGCCTGGGGCCGACCCCCATTTACTTTTGTGTCCGATACCCCGTTTTCGGAAGAAAGCGACTATTGTATCCTTACCAACGAATGGCCATATGCCTTGGACCAAGGTATCGTGCATGTTGTCGTATGGACTCGGACACCGATTGAAACCGACAATGTCATTGGAGACATGACGCCGAGAAGCCGAGCAATTGTGGATGCCTTCATTGAAAGAATGTTTAGGGCAAAATTTGGCGATCAAAATGTGCTTTGGTTTAAGAACTGGACAGCCCTACAGAGTGTCCGGTCATTAGATCACGTCCATGTACTACTAAGAAATGTCGATCAAGGACTGATCAGTGAGTGGACTGGTGGAGTGGTGACCCCACACATGTTGGCACTCCAGAAATAGGGTCTAGTTGTGTTCACGCATCTACATGATCACGCATTAGTGGAAAGAATCGCGGGGTGAGAAGCGTATTTTCTATGTTCTAGTGTAACATCTATCTTGATGTTTGTTCTAGGTCCAATTTCAGCTCAGGCCTTGCGTCGCTGCTTGCGACTCTGCGTGGGAGCCATGTCATTCATGTCAGCACCCATGGGCTGAGGGTTTCCCATACCCATCAAGGCCCTACCAGCTGAGAGCAGGCCATAGGCCTTGTACAAAGCAAAGGCTGGGACCAACGACCAGACAACCCAGGCACCATTGCCAAAGATGAGGACCAGAACCAGGCAGCCCCAAGTGACCCAGATAGTGTCGAACATAGAATCCATCAGGCCAGATGACGAGAGATCGGAACCGGGAGAGCGCAATGCACGGGTGGCTGGGTCGTAAGTTGGACGGCCGGTCTTTTCCATAACGATCTGACATATGAAGGCTGGGGTGGAGAGGACTGCATAATAGACCAGAGACCTCTTGAATAGTGTGAGGCTCAAGGCAAGAAAGAGGCCATTGAAGATGGCAGAGAGCGTATGCAGGTTTTTGAGTGTGCTAATATTGGCCTTGGCCATATCTTTCTTTGCTTTTTGGGCCATGGTGGCAAGCTGCGAGGATGAGTGGAAAGGTAGGAGGGAGGGCGGCGATGGCGGATCTAGTATGTGGTGAGCGCCGAGTAACTCTCATGCCATAGGCCGTGTGGTCAAAGTCACAAGAAGTCAGTTCAAAGAGCCACCTTGTACTAGACACTTGTGACTGACTAAGCCATTTTATTCGCCCAGCAGGGGTTAGGGTTCTTGTGCTGGCTAAAATAGACTGGCCTTCTTAGCTCATGCCAACTTTGGCTTTGACCCTTTGTGCCAGGTACAAGTTTCGCTTCCAGGGCAACAGGTGCAAACAAAGCAAAATAATTGAGCCAATCATATGTGAGAACCTGGTATTTTGGTTGGCACCGGCAACTCAGTCACACAATTCACGCAACGCCTGTTAATTTCGCGCCGAGACGTCAAGCGCTTTTGTGGTTTTCATTTGTTTGTTTCCCTTAATTTTCATGTTATCAAGTTCTAGAAACTCACGAGAGGATGTCTTGCTATTGAAGGCATCGGACTCTACTTCTTTCACCTACATATCTCTGTGTGATCGTGTAGGTACTTGCCTCTTTTGACACCTTTGCTCTTTCATTTTTATGGGCTGTGCCAAATCTAAAATCTCCTTTTGTCGTTCGTGTTTTGTCCTCCTTTGAAGCAATTACCAAAACAACAGGCTGATAGTGAGGCACCCCACTAACAATAAACCCTCCTTCCTAATCTTCATGAACCGAGCAAATCCAGCCTACATACTATTTTTTCATCATCGCCACTTTCTTTTTTTTTTTCCACATCATCGTGCCTTGCTTTCTAATTGTTTGGGCTCATTGTGTCCCCTTCCCCCTTTCATACTTTTTTCTTTCCTCTTTATCTTCCTTTTCATCCGTTTTTACCCTCATTTCATCAACCTCTTTGCTCGCCAGTTCCTCAGCACTAGTCGCCATTCCAGCATTGCCTGGAATATTTGTTTGTTGATTTTCTTCTTTCTCTTTTCACCTTGCTTTACCCGTATCTTTTCTCTCTCTACCGTCATTGATTTGCCGGCATCAATACTCTGCATCACTCTTGTTCGTGTCCCTTTCCGTCTTGTTTTGTTGCTTCCCAGCTCTGTCCCCCAGCTTGTTGATAGGTACGATTTCTTGTATTGTCGCTCCGCAGCGCATAGTCAACTGGAGATCGTGAATCTTGCCACCAACATACAATAGCAATGCTTCATCGTTTGAGATATGGACTAACTGACTTGCGATGACTTCTATCAGACTTGAACAGGCTAGCGTCATCTCAAAGGCTTTCACGGTCTCAGACACGTCGATTTTCCGATCCGCTGCGATTATTCCCGGTAACCTTGTGCCGAAATCCGTTGCACCATCTTGCGCTTCATCGGGATCCGAATCATACCAACCTAATCGAACTGCACCTCATGGCTCGGGACTGCTAGTCCATCGTTGAAACTTCTATCTTGCTTCACTTTTCACTTCGTCATGGCACCCTCTAACACAGCCATCTCAGGCTGTCTGCGCCAGGTCGTGTACTATCATCTGGACAATTTCTCCTACGAGAACGCCCTGTTTTTTGCCGAGAAGCTCAGCGCCCAAGACCCCAGATCACCAGATTCCTCATACCTTTTAGCCCTCGCCCACTACCACAATGCCGACTTCCGCAGCGCCTACGAAGTAAGCAGAAGCCATGCTGCGCGAGGCACAAATATTTGCTCAGCTTGGATCTTTGCGCAGTCTTGTTTGCAGCTAGAACGCTGGCGAGACGGCATCAATGCGCTCGAAAAAATCAGGAATGTTGTAGTTCAACGCAACAGCATTGGCCAGCACAGCGCATCTATTAGGGCACCTCATCCTGACATAAGCTCTGTCCTGTGTCTTCTTGGAAAGTTGTATCGTGGATATGATGACAAGAAAAAGGCGGTGTACTGCTTTGAGGAGTCCCTCAAGGTAAACCCGATGCAATGGGACGCCTTCACAGCTCTTTGCGATATGGGGGTTAATGTCCGGGTGCAAAACATTTTTCGAATGTCTGACACGTTGATACAGAGTTTTGATCCTAACGTCGACGACTCAAAACCAAATGATAACGTCCTCACGCGGAAAAACACCAAGAGCCTTGTCTCTGACTCACATGATCCTTTTGAAACCGGAATTCGTCCCTCAGATAGTAGTTTTGGTGTTTACCAGTCGGAGAATGGCACCAGCGACTTCTTTTCAAAGATTGCCGCCGCGCGCTCGAAGCTTGGTGTTTCATCCAGCAATACCATCGCCGTATCAAACCCTGAAGGCCTGGAGACGCCGCCTAATTCGAATGGATCTTCTGATAATTCTAGAGCCCCTTATCTAGATGCGCCCTCCGTTGCGGGCCGACGATTACGAGAGAGGAACGCTGATTTAGGAGGCACAGAGGCGCCTTCCAAGATGATGTACCGTCTTGGAGCGACGAAACGAACAACTAGATCCCAGGACAAAGCAGAGCAACCAATAGAGGTTTTCGAAGCACCCTTGGCACCTGTTAGTTCAAGGTATGCTACAACTGCGGCGGAACGGAAGCGTACGGTCTCAGGACACCCTGTTCGCCCACCTTCCGCTGCAGCAAATCATTCAGATGATCCTCCAGCCGCACCACAAAGGAGAAGCGCACGTCTGAACATGTTCAGACCAACGGCCTCAAAGGCAAACTCATCCTTAACATCAGGCGCAAATGCTACGAGAGAGCTGAAGAAGCCTCGACCTACGATTTCACGCCTGATAAGACCGGATGGAACCGGGGCAAGCGTTGGTCGGGTTGTTAGTGGTAACCGCAAGCCAATTGAGGAAAACATGATGGATGTGGAGATGACAGAAGGCTCGCGGGGAGCCAAAGACAAAGAGTCAGCACCGGCAGTTGCGCCCAAGGCAACAACCGAAGTGGACACACTAAAGATTGAAGAATCTTTGAAGTGGCTTCTTGAACTTCTCCGAAAAATTGCTACTGGCTATTCCGAGCTTGCTCAGTTCCGTCCACCTGAAGCGGTACATGCCTTCCAAACTGTCCCCAAAGTCCAGCAAGAAACACCGTGGGTTCTGTCACACTTAGGCAAGGCTCAACTAGAGCAGTCAGCTTTCATTGAGGCTGAAAAGTGCTTTAGAAAGCTCCGCTCTATTGCTCCAACTCGACTGAAAGATATGGAATTGTATTCTACCATTCTGTGGCAACTCAAGCGGGAAACTGATCTCTCGTTTCTTGCCCATGAACTGATCGACGTGGCCTGGCATTCTCCTGAGGCATGGTGCTCTCTTGGAAACGCCTGGTCGCTTTCCCAGGACCACGAGCAGGCGCTTCGATGCTTTAAGCGTGCGACTCAATTGAACCCCAAGTTTGCCTATGCATTTACATTGCAAGGACATGAGCATATGGACAACGAAGAGTATGAAAAAGCTCTTACGGCTTACCGACAGGCCATTGCTGCCGATCGCCGCCACTACAAGGCATACTTTGGTATCGGCCAAGTTTATCGGAAGCTGGGCAACTTTGAGCGTGCCTTCATGCACTACCAAATTGCAGCTAATATCAACCCATCGAATCCTGTCTTGCTGTGTGCCATTGGCACTGCGTTGGAGAAACAAAAAAATGCGGCAGAAGCTCTGATATACTACAGCAAGGCCACTGAACTGTTCCCTAAGGCTACTGACACGAGGTACAAAAAGGCACGCGCGCTGATGACTCTTGGGGAGATGGATGCTGCCCGGAGAGAATTGTTGATTCTCAAAGATCAGGTTCCGGATGAAGCACCAGTTCATTTCCTGCTTGGCAAGCTGTATAGGAATATCAACCAGAAGCAACTTGCCGTTAGACATTTTACTAACGCCTTGGCCCTTGATCCAAAGGTAGGAGAGGAAATGCTTATTAATACGCAACTTTTGCGCACTTCACTAACACCTGCTAGGCTTCGCTACAAATCAAGGAGGCAATCGAGACTTTCGAGGAAGATATTCAAATGGATGATTCTATCTCTTGAACAAAACGACACGTTAATCTCGTAATAATGGACTTTACGACACACACTCTTAATGTTATACTCAACGCCCATCTCGGCGCAGCCCACGTAGCCAACTTGTGGTTAAATGGAATCCAATTTGGTCGTTTGTTTTATTGGGTTCTTGTTTTCATTTACGCTTTCCTCATTCGCCTGTTTTCATTCTTTTTGATTTGCACGCTCAATGCATATACCCAGCGGTCCCCTTTTTTTCTTTTCATTCTGAGCATATCTTGTGTTTCAGACAGGCATATGCATACTTGCACAAAAAACGGAAAGATACCTTTGATACCTCATAGATCTTGGAAGAAACGAGTCAGTTTCTTTGTCACGCCTCAAAAGTTACTATCCTGATGATGATTGGCTGCGTTTCATGTTTGTATCGAGAAGTACTGAACTTGTAGATATTGATGGATGTGTGGTGTGTTGAATTGCACAATAATGACGGAGAGAGCCACGACTGAAATTATTTTAGCTAGAAGCCAGGTGCCCGATTAGCTTTTCTCTAAAAGGCAACCGTATTCGTTATCTCATGTGTTGTTAGTTCTGCTGGTGTGGTGCCCTGTCGCGTCATCTAAAAATACATGGCTACAAGACGCGTCTTCACTTGAAGACATGACGTTTGACGTGTTAGAAAAAAGCGCGAGGCTGGCCGTTTAATTTCACCCTAAATGGCAATCTCGAGCTAGCAGCGATTTTTGATTGGCTTATAATAATAATGAGTGAGGGAGTAGGATAGGGTGTTGCTGGACCAACTTGGAGATGGATTAACACGGCAGTGAGCTTGCATCAGGAAAAACCAAGGCCCTCAATCTTTCAGTGCTTTTGAATACCTATGTGTGATGGTGGCGTGTTAAGCTAGAGTTTATTTCGATCGTAGGGCACTGAGATGTCCATAGAGGTTCTCAAATGATTCTTTAATGTGAGATCTCAGACGACAAACTATAGACAGACATGGCCTTCCTTGGCTTAGCGCAGCATTTTCTTTGTGCTGTTTTTTCAACCCGCTACATTTTAACGACGTGTATCAATACAGCATTACTACTAGTTGCTCTGGGCGGGTTTCATGCATAGCGTAGCGTTCTAGCAAGCTTGACTGCCCTGTTACTAGAGAGAAAACTGGGGATGGGCAGGAAAGACAGGAACGTGAACCCCTTCACCGATGGCCGTGTTTTGTCTGCGTTAAAAAAAAAAAAAAAAAAAGAGCAAAAATTCAAGTTCCTGCCTTTGCTTGGATAGCTGGCTGATTTTGGCTATTGCTGGTGGCCCCTGATACGTATTTAATGACCAGCCCCAAGCACACGCTAGCCTTCCCCTCTTTTTTCCTTCTTTCTTTCTCCTTCTTTCTTGCTGTTCTCTACTTGATCGTGATACTAATCAAAAATTTGGACGGTCATCATTACTATTTTTTTTTCCCTTTTTCGCTCAACTTCTCTTAATTATTTCTCAATTCTATCATAATGTCTGGACGTAAGTTAACAATCATTTCGTTTTTGTTCCATTTTGTTCTACTTCGATAGTTTCATCTCCGTATGGACAACTGCAGAGACGCGTTCTTAGCTATGACGCGATGCGATGTTTAATGCCATTTTATCTGGTTACAACATGTCTATCAAATTACCTTCGGTCAGTGGTCATCAAATACTAACGTCTTCAATTAACAGGCGGTAAGGGCGGTAAGGGTCTTGGAAAAGGTGGCGCCAAGCGTCACCGCAAGATTCTTCGTGACAACATTCAGGGTATCACCAAGCCTGCCATCCGTCGTCTCGCTCGTCGTGGTGGTGTCAAGCGTATTTCTGCCAGTAAGTACATATGTTGAACCTCTTGCTCCCTATTGGCTAGCCGTGTATCTAACAACGCTCTTCCTCTAGTGATCTACGAAGAGACTCGTGGTGTCCTCAAGTCCTTCCTTGAGGGTGTCATCCGTGACGCCGTCACCTACACCGAGCACGCCAAGCGCAAGACCGTTACCTCGCTCGATGTCGTCTATGCTCTCAAGCGCCAGGGCCGTACCCTCTACGGTTTCGGCGGTTAAACCAACCCACCCGATGCTATGTTTACGGAGTGGTTTCTTCAGCTTTACTGGTACTTCATTATTCGGTCGTGGTCAAGTAACTGCGGGGAGAAATCATCCCTCAATGCTCTACCCACAGTTATTGTTTTGTGTTTCGCCGAGGATAATCGTCTTCACTCGGGGTTTATTGATGTGATGCTCTGCTCCATGGGCATTGTCTTGTCTTTGTTTTATTTGCGTTCTTTCACCCGACTTCACCAAGTCGTGTCCTTCTCTTTCTGGCTTTCACTTTCTTACAACACATCTACCATCGGCGTTTACGGGGGAGGATTTTCACAACACAACTACTAAGCAATGAATTATTAAGTTTAACGCGTCTCCGGCGGTTGAGCCAGAAAGGTTCCCCTAGTGTCTCCGTTCCTGTAATGAGTGCGATCATGTAGACAGTATGAACATGAAACCTCGCACAATACATGTATTAAAGGCTAGTGCAATTGTCTCCCTAACTCCGGTCGCCAATCAACAACAAAATTGGCATGTACGTATAAACAAACGAACATGAAAAGAGAAAACCAAGAACGCCATTTCGAACCCACCCCCCCTTGCATTATATACGTACGCCAGCATCCAGCACCACTGTCATAGATATTTGCGGCCAGCAGCCGCGACTCGTTGGCGAAAGATGTTGCTGGTAACTTGTGTGTTGACCTGGTAAAAGGGGTTCATAATGGCCTTGACCCAGTTCTCGTAGACTTCGAGGAAGAAGCTCTTGATAGCTTCTTCGGTGGCGATGCTGGTAGGATTTGCGCCAACAGCTGCCGAGGACGATCGTGAGGATGAGGCAGGCTGTGAGGGTTGGTGGAGGAGCAGGAAGCGCACGTTGGCGCCAGTGATGAAGCAGGAAACGTAGTTGTTGAAGAAACGGTCGATGCATTTTAGGTACCTAGCCCAAGAGGCATGGCTGTTAGAAAACGGGAGGTATGGGGTGGGTGGCTGCGCTCGATTGAGCTGAGTTTGATCTTTTTATTCTCACTCCCATCTAGCTGTTCTTATTCATATAAAATTAGCAGATGAGTAATGGCGTGTGGTATACGTACATCTGCCCTGTCGACCACTGGACCTCTTCTACAATGTCTAAGCTGCTATGGAGAATGAATTGGTTTAGGTGGTACAGCTGTTCGTTGAAGCGTGGGGTGCCATCACCACCAAGTTTTGATGTGCCGAATTCATATTCGAATAGTGGATTGTCCGATGTGCCCACAATGGCAAAGTAGTACGACATTGTGGTGGTTCTGGATGGCAAAGCGGATAAGAGTGGTGATGGTGCTTTGGTGGTTGCGTTGGACTTGGTGGACAAAGGGCGTCGAGGTCTTGAGCTCTTAATAGAAAGTAGGTAGAGGGCAGATACAAGTTCTTATATATAGCCTTTGAGAGAAAAGAAAAGAGTTGAGTAATAATTAGAGCTACTAATCACGAGAAAGTCCTCAACAGTTTGGGGATAGTCTCTGGCTTTACGGTTGGTTGTCTGTGATGTCAAATGCTCAAGCTCATTCTAGGCTTGTCACTGACCCCTGGGGTGGTTAGCTAACTGGCACCTTTAAAGCGGGGCACCACTACATTGCCTACCCTCATTGGCTAGTACTGCTCATCTCAACTTTTTGCTTAAGCCTCAGATAATTGGTCACACTAAATTCCCAGCCGCGACGACTTCCCTCGACAGCCTGAGCGAGCTTACCTCCCTCTCTCTTTCGACGACCCGGAAATAGCACTTTCGCTTTCCGTTTCTATCCTATTCAGCCGTGATCTTTTTCTCGCTTTTGAACGGGAAACTTGGCAATTCCTACCATGTTCGGCGCCTTCCGTGTTACCAACCCGCTCTCCAGCGGTCTGCTCTGGAAGATCCCTTGGCGGCTGTCCAAGTTTCAGAAGCGCCGGCACCGGGAGCGCCTCCGGGCTGTCGACGGCGTTGTGGCTACCCTGGATGCGGCGATGAAGCAGACGGGCCAAACCGTGGCGGCGCTGGAGCGCTGGAAGGAGGAGATGCCCAGAGAGGAGCAGATGATGCCCCGCGACAAGTACACTATGTTTGACCGCAAGGTCAAAGGCTACCGCAAAGGCATTCACAGTGAGTACAACCCAGACCTCATCAAGATAATTGTAGAGGACACACAGTACATGGAAGCGGCCGTGTGACACTACAAGAGCCTTTGTGATCCAAGTTGGACTGACATCTTGTTGCAGAGCTCCCCAAATGGACAAGAGTATCCCAACGTGTGAACCCTCCTGGCTACTGAGCAGTTTGGAAACAGTTCATTACACACTCTGTCTATCCCACTTTCCTACTTTTTCCCTATCCTGATCCTGCTCGCTGCTCGCGGCTCCCGGTCCGCAGATACTACCAACTGTTCCGTGTATATGGACACTGCGAGTTCAGTCTGATGATATGACTCTTGTTACTTTGTATAACGTTTCCAACATCAACATTAATGATGTCCTATTCATCTTGATGGCTACAAAGGTCTGATCTTGGCTCTTGAGTCTAGATCGTTTGCTGTAGTATCACTAAGAGAAGGCTTTTTGCCGCCACCATGTACTATTACCAGCTTCCCCTTTGGAGGCCAAATACACACAATGCATCTCTCACTACTGCTGTTGTCATCTTTTTGTGCAGAAACTCAAAAATTCATTGCTTATTCTATATCCTGAACCCAATATGACTAAAAAAAAGAAAATAAACGCCTCTCCATTCATTCGAAAACGAAGGCACAAAACAAAGATCAAGCCATCACCTACATATCATGAGCCACGAACCCCGATGACTTTTTTGTCCAGGCATCTGTTATCGTGCTCGTACTGCTACTACCGGCTGTATCTCTCGTAATCCTCTTCCGGCTCACGTCCACGGCGCTCGTGGTCACGCATGCGCTCGGCCTGCAGAGAGCGACCCAGGCCGCCGCGGCCCTCGTCGAAATCATCGCGGTACTCGTCGCGGACCTGGCCGCCGGACTTGCCACGGCCAAACTGGCGACCCTCTTCGAAACCAGGATCAAGGTCGGAGCGAATTATGCGCTCGTCTAGTTTAGTGCCGCCAATGTACTTCATGCAGTCAAGGGCGTCCTGGTGCGTGTAGTATTCGACAAAGCAAAAGCCGCAAGGCGTCTTAGTGAAGCGGTCGAGGCCCATGATGATACGCTTGATCTCGCCACACTTGGAAAACAGCTCATAGACCTGCTCTTCGGTGGTGTAGAAGGACCTATTACGCAGTAACGAGTGGTAGTCAGTCATCTGGCGTTGTGCGATGGAAAATTGAGAAATGGCGACTTAGGCTTACAGGTTGCCGACGTATAGAGTGGTAGAATTAGCCAGAGGATCCTCAGTAGGCTCGGCTTTGGGTTCGGGAGTCTCGTGGTCTCCTCTATGGTGTCTCTTTTTGGACTTATAAGGCAAAGAGTGTGGTTAGCAAGGCAAGCCCTCCTGTTGTTACAGCGGATTCTATCAGCAAAATTTGACAGGCGCATAGGTTCGATGCTCTTACCTTGCTGATATAATACGCGCTCGGCTGGTCAAGCCGGTCAACGGTGATGCTGTTGCGAGATGGGGCCATAATGATTATGGGGGCTGAAATAAAGTATGTATACGTCTAATAGAGAGCTTGAATGTAGGACAGCAGGGTGTGAGTTGTTGGGCAAGTTAAACTTCGTGATAAAATAGAGCAGACTCAGTTTGCTTGTCGATGCTATGGAAACGGCAGGCGCGCTTGTACGCACGGCTAATTACCGGGAAAACACACCACCGGCTCCACTTAATCTTTTAGCATTACTGAACGCGATCAAGTTCCCAAGCTTAAACAAAATATTTCTGAATAACAAGACAAGACAAGAAGTCTAACAAAGACATCAACGCACAGATGCTCAGCGTTGAGGAAGAAATAGAGAGCAAAAGGCAGGCAGCTACAAACGCTTGATTGTCATTCTTTTCCTATAGCCTTTTATCGCATTCGCCAGCCCTGTGGCTAGTAAAAAGCCCATCCCTTTCCTATTCTGTGCCATCATCACTCAAGCAAAAGCAAGCCTTAACTTGACTGCAGCTTGTCTAGCTTTGATTTTTGGTCGCACTTTTGCTGCGCTCTGTCTTGAACCTGCATCGGCTCAAGCAACTTCCCTACTTTGTAGTCCTCGATTTCGTCTTGGGCGAAATCGCCGTTATCGATTCCTCCAAACCCGATCCCGCCTTCACATTCTCTATCCAACACCCTTAGCACCCCCCGAAAGATGCCCAAAGTCAAGGCATACACGCCGTCCTACCTAGCGACTGGTGCTCCGGGAAATGCCCTGTTTGCTGCTACCAATGAGTCCTGTTCTCCATATGCTTCTAAGAAGAAGCAAAACGCCAAGTCGCCCCAAGCCGGGCCTCGTCGCACCATCGCCCGTCGCGGCACTGAGCTTTTCGTTGCTCGTGGCCGCGAAATACGCTGGGGCGATCTAGCATATCTCAAAGAGATGCAGGAAGATCGCAGAGCAAAATCTTCAAGACGCAGCGTTTTAATCAAGCGCGAGGACGACAACGGTGCTACGCCGGCTAGCACCAGCCCCGATGAGTTCGGCAGTGGCTACCGAGTACGGTCATCCAAGTTCCCATGCTCACGTTGTCATGAATTCCGTAGCTAATCCTTCTTCCGCTGTTCCTGTAGACTATCAAAGCCCCCGTTGCCGACGACATCCGCCAGCTCATAATATCGCCGAATAACAACTATGTTGCCGTGGTCACTACACATACATGCCACATCATGGTCATTCCCGACTCGTCTCACCTGACATCCGGCGATAACGGCCCCATCAAGCCCAAGATATGGACCCTCGGCCCTGTCACTCACGTATCTACCAAGTCTGCTCTTGCCTCTGTGCTGTGGCATCCGCTAGGTGTCGATGGCGGATGTATTGTGACAGTGTCAGAAGACGCCATTGTGCGAGTATGGGAACTCTCCATGACAGATCGCTGGTCGTTTGACCAGCCCACACTCGACATTGACTTGAAGAAACTGGCTGATGGAGTTGCCCTCGACCAAAATTTTTCAGCCTCTGTATCGGCCACCAATGCGGGCTTTTCGCCTGACTCTTTCGAAATGGAGGTTGCGGCCGCCTGTTTCTCGTCGCGCCAGTCTGGCGGCTGGTCGCCATTTACGCTGTGGATTGCCATGCGTGAAGGCGATGTGTATGCTCTGTGTCCTCTACTACCTCAGAAGTGGTCTGCTCCTCCAGCCTTGATACCCTCCCTATCAGTTTCCATAGTGGAAAAGCTAGGCACCATCGAGGATGATGTCGAGACATCAGAGTATGAACGCCTTCTAGCCCAGCAGCAGCTAGCTTGGATGGCAGAAATCGACTCGCAAGAGCCGCAGCTTGTAGAAGCTAGCCCTGGAGATCCTATTATTGAGGTCTTTACCCGGCCTTCGAAACCTGGCTCTTGCCCTCGCCTTCAGGGTCCCTTTGATATATGTGCAGACCTCCAGGACCAAGACGACATTGACTGCGAGTACACCGATATCATGGTCATTGGTCCTAAGATTGATAGCGAAGAGCTCATGTACGGCGAGGATGTTGATCTAGTGACCGAAGGAACAGAACATGAAGGCCTTTCGCTTTCGGTTATTTGCTTACTGTCTACAGGAGGCCAGGTCAAGGTATGCCTTGATATCGATGGTGTCGAGGCCCAATGGCTACCCTCCAAGCACAAGACTCGCCTAAGCCATCTGGCAGATCAAGTACCCGAGCCATCACTTCTGCTGTATCAGGCCATGGACAGTATGAACACTACGGAATCTAACCCCGACAGCTGGCCAGTATTTAGTACTGACGTCATGTCCAAGTACGCGTTCTATGTCACACACAATGTTGGCATAACGTATTTTTCTCTAGCGTCGTGGGTGTTCCGCCTGGAAAGCGAGCTTCAGGAGCCTGGGGCCGGCTCTGAGTTCCGCATTGGCCTACTAGTCACAGGCCACAACTCGACTCGTGAACGCCTTTACGTTGAAACCTCTTCCCACAGCCCCAACTATCTGTCGGCGTGTGTTGCCATTGACGATCCTGATATTGGCTATGGAATTATCTCATCAACGCCCTACGAGCCCGTCGTGCTTCTATTTGAGCTGCCGGAGGAACAGCTTGCAGTCATCCGCCAAGAATCCCCCGATACCACTGACCCTACCGAACACCTGCCGGAGCCGTCCCCCCAGCCTCTGTTCACCTATGAGCCTCGTCCTGCATATACCCCTTCGCAAGCGTTTGGGCAGCCATCTTTGCTTCCTATGTTCCTCGAACGTCTCAAGACTTCCAATCAGCGTGTGACTCTAGGCCAGGGAGTGCGCCTGAGCCCAATGACGCTCCAAGTCCTCACCAACGTGCACAAGATTCTCAGCGACGAGACTCACTCATTGGGTCTTGCAGCCTCCGATCTCTTCCTCAAGTGCGACCGCATGCATGCCGAGATGCGCGCGCAATTGGCTAAAGCCGCCGAAATCAAGGCGCGTATCGACAAGATTGTCGGTGGGGATGAGCCATGTGACCGCATCCGTGTCGACTCACGTTTGGCACAGGCACAATCCCGCCAGATCCACCTAGCTGAGCGACTTGAAGCCCTACGCAATGCCAACCACGTGTCGCGTCGCGAACTGAGCACCAAGGAACGTGCCTTTGCTGATGAGGTCCAGAGTCTCAAGGCACGTGTTTTAGGGTCTGAAGAGGGGCTATCTGTCGCACCACGCCGGTCCAACGCGAATGTCACGGAGCCGTGGCAACGTGTGAACACAGTCAATCAGCTAGCTGACGAGCTTTTACGGGATGCACGTGAGCTCGTAGCTGAGCAGGAACAGCGCGATACACGTGTCATCGCAGCAGTATCCAGCACGGCGAACATCGGCACAGCCGTGTCGTCATCACCAGTGACATCGACGCCGACGGGTGTTGAGAGTCCAGCTAGATCAGGGACTCCGGACTTGCGCATTCCGCCGGAGTTACGCAAGACCCGTCTACAGCAAGTCAAGACCATGTTGACACGCGAGACGGCTTTGATTGAGGCAGTGACGGCGCGTTTGGAAAGATTACAAGCTGAAGTATAGAGAGGTGTTATTTTTACCCATAGGATTAGAAAGACGCTAGTTGCATGAGGTGGGCGACATTGTGTGACGGCTAAAGGGCACACTGGGTTGGGTAGAGATTAGTGTATTCATTTATATGCAAGGGCTTTGATGCCAGGCTATTTGTATGTGAGGAAGGTGATTTAAGAGCGCTCAGGCAACATAACATCCTCAATAGTGCGGTTGGCAAAGAATAGCAATATTTTACCCCAAATGAAAGACATGGCGAAATTACTTAGCGACACTAAGCACTCTAGAGACTTCGTATACGCAATCATCGTAGTTGGGAATCACCGTCAGTCCATAGCCTGGGCGATGTTTCTGCCGACGGAAGCCTCTGCCTCTGGGCAGGGTGTTGCATATGGGCCTAGCGCATTCCAGCTCTGTAGCCATACCGAGAGCCGCAGCACGATGATATCGAGCGCGCATCTACTGCGTTTTCTTCATCGTTCTACCAAGAGCCACAGCACCAGCGGCTATCTCACGCGCACATTGCCACAGAAGAACTTGCAGCCAGCACCATCAGCTTTCAGTCACACGCAACAGAATGGGAGGGCACTCAACTGCTTGGCACAATGGCCCACGGGATATTGCAGCCGGCATAGTACACCCAGAAGTACAGAAACTCCGGGCGACTGTGGCTGCGGCCGGTAAACGCATGCTCTACATAGCACGTCGAATAATATAGCACCACGCCATACAGGTGGCCCATAGAAACTAGTGTAGTCAGGAGGATACGCAGGGGACTGCGAAGCACGATTGCAGCTACGACAGCAAGGCTGAGTGGGCCCCAAACAAGCTGTAGGTGGTGACTTCTAGTGTTAGGACAAAATCTGGTGAGACGGCAAGATGAAGGGCGGGATAACGTGCCGTTGTAACGGTCTCAATACAGACCATAAACGGGTCAGATACCAGGTATCGAGAGTCAGACAGGCCATATTCTTTCCAGAGCTGCGCAAACAGGTCCTGTCTACCGGCCAAACTGCGGTGGAAAAACACAAAGTATCCTACCCGCATAGCCGCCACCTATTAGCCTTTTGTTCCTAGATGTCTCCAGGTCTCGCTCCCTTCTTACCCTCAAAGCAACAGTGCAGAAACGCACCTTTACAGACCATATACAGTGTCAGAAATCAGAGTCAGAAAGCAACACTCCATGGAAGCAAGAGGGAAAACTCACATAGGGAAAACCAGCTGATCACCAGCATCTCTCTCATCCTCAGGTTTGGGTTCGCCCGCTTCGACACCGCCGCCACACCAGCAAGGACACCGGCTATCAGGCCGCCAAAAGTCCCGGCAAGCAGCCACAAAGGCCATATGTTCGGCTGGTACGCGGGGATGTTCAGATCCGTGGGATAATACGGATGAGTAGACATGGCTAATATATGCAGTGCGTGTATTGTGTGCAACGCCTGTTCGGTGTGCAGCTTGCTTGATGGAGAAGAAAAGGGCAAACGATGAGATGAGGGTTGAGATGCTGTCTGGGCTAGGGTTTACACTCTGTTCATACTGCCAAGTAGATACATACGACAATCCCGCCCCCAAATAACTTCACCCTATATTTCATTTTGCACTGTCAAGATATGTTCGGGACGTGATTTTATTATTTCATGCGCTATAGGAAACCGAGTTCATTACATTCGTCAAAAAGTCCTTCTTCAAAAAAACCAACCTATATTCAAGCAAAGGAGTCTATAGCCCTACGCAGTTGCTAACACAACATCGTGGACATTCTCGCCTTCCACGTACTGCGCCAACCACGCCTCATACTCAGCACGCATCAGAGCTACAAAGGCGTCCAACGTCGTCGGAAGACGCGAGTGCGAAATCGTCGTCCAATCAAGAAGCTCAGACATTCGAGAGTCGGTCTCTGTGGGCATGTCCAGTGGATCTGGGAAGAGAAGGTAGATGCACTCGCAGAAAACAGCGCGCTTGGGGTTTGGTTTAAAAGACGGTTCACATCCGGTTGCGGGGAACCGAAATAAGTAAATGTAGCCGATGATACAGGCCCAGATCAGCACGGGCCGGATCATGTAAAGAGGCGCCAAGGCCGGGGTCGATGTCGGATATTTGGGTGGCGAAGCAGAGTAGGCGCGTCCAAGGGCATAGGTTTTGATGTGGTTGACAATCATTTGTATTTGGTCGCGGAGAAGCGAGAGGGCAACCATATAGCCGGTTGGCGAGGCCGGTCTTTGCTGGATGAACTCATACACAAACAGGACCGATGCCACTCTAACTACCGGCGACATGAGATCGCAAGTATCAGCATCGAGGGAGTATGAATTCGACGATGGCGACTGACCATTGGGGGTTGTAACGCCGGCAGTTCGTGTCTGGGTCAACGAGCAGTGGTCTCGTAACGACATTGGGTAGCGCGTGAGCTTGTAGACAACATAAAACCATTCATCGACAAAGGAGTGCGGATCAAAGAGGATTGACCGAGACGGGCCTTTCTTGGCCAGCATTACAGCCTTGTGGAAAACAACCAGATCCTGCACTGATGTATCCACGCATGGGAGAATTCCCGCTGCTGATAGGCATTCATGGGTAGAGAGGCGGAGCTCGTCCCGTGCATGCTGCGGAATAACGGTTGATACATCTGGATAAACCCGGGTGTATTCAAGATATGGCAAACAGCCTGTTACAAAGGCGCCCATTGTATCGGATCTGTGGCACAGTACATGGTTAGATAACGGATATACATGGTTGTAGGCAAGTAGATGAGTGTAAGTGGGTGAAAGTGAAGTCTGAGTGGGTGGCCGGGTATGCGCTATTAGACACAGCCACGGCATAGCGCGCGACTTACCGTCGTAGTTTGTGTATCAAATACCAGTCTGTGTTCTTGCCGTTAATGTCGTCATATGATGTTAGAAGTCTCTTGAGGCCCTTCATGTGGATATGCCAGTCGTCGTGTCGATTCATAAAGAGCTGCACACACCATTAATATACGTAGAACTAACTAGGGCTGGCCGACTTACCGAAATGAGCGCCATGGACCCAATGCACTCTAGCACGTATGGCCTAGGCTTGGTTGGTGCCTTGTTTCCTTCCTTAAGGCCATCACCAACCAGTGCACACATCCGGCTAAGGTAAAAGGATATTGAGGCCAAGAGCT
The DNA here is from genome assembly GCA_038382965.1 of Ceratocystis huliohia. NCBI lineage: Eukaryota > Fungi > Ascomycota > Sordariomycetes > Microascales > Ceratocystidaceae > Ceratocystis > Ceratocystis huliohia. Next base: position 16,071 of record JAXCEX010000089.1, on the reverse strand, counting down.
GGGACGGCCTCAACCCTCGACAGTGCATTTCCATAAACACGCTCGAGACAATAACCATGTGCAGTTTCGCCATATCCTTCATCACGCTCTCGAAAAACTCCCATGACCGGATAGGATTATGTGTCAAGATGTGCTCCATAGGAAAGATAGTTTCAGGCATGCTGGCTTCAAACAGTTGATACAAAAACCTGGTATTATCCGTAGCAGAAGTGATCATGGGTAGGGCCGGCAATGACTCTGCGCTGTACGAAAATGGGTTCACAAAGACCGAAATTGGGATAACTCCATGCACATTGTCTAGCTTACGGGCGCCTAGCAGACAGGATAGTACTTTCTGGTCCAGCTCGGATGTGTTGGTCGTGGGACGGCCCGTCTGCGCAGGCGAGCTCTGCTTCTTCGGTAATGGAACACTGACGCTGAAGCTCGAGAAGCCCCCATACTGCTGTATCTGCATTTTTGAGGCTGCCGTTGCGTTTTTTCGCGCCGGCCTGGGGGTAGGATCTGACTTTTTCTTTGCAGCCTTTCCTCTTTTTGCCACAGGCACAGTCTCATCCCTAGGTTCGCAATGCTGCGCTGCAATATCTCGACATGATGATATTAGTGCTAATGGTCCTGTTGCTGTTGCTGACTGTTCCCGCGTTACAATGCTGCTAGCGGTGCAGTTTGAGGATGGAGACGCAGTTTCAGCGTGTCCTCCGCTCGGCGAGGGGACCGAGGACTTGGGTGATGCGATAGAGTTTGTTTTCCCGGAGGCTGTGCGAGCCTGTGCATTTTCTAGGGCATGCGGAGCTGCAAGCCGTGTTGGGGCTGGAGACTTTGAAATCGAAAACACGGAAAATGAACCCTTTCCGATAGGCGCAGTATTGACGCTGGCAGACAAGGATTGCTCAGAAATCGCGGGAACTGAGGAGGAGAACTGAGGGGCAGAAGAATTCGCAAACGCTGCGGGAAAAGAAGTCTTGCTTTGGCTCCCTTGATGGGCAGGAGTTGACATCACAGCGTTGACAAAGCGGGTTCCTCTGTGACGTGTCTTGGACACCTGCATGCCCCTTTTTGTTGAGACCAGCTCGCCGTCTTGCACAAAGTAATCCATAGTTATTAAGAGAGCTGCAAAGTAAAGGAAAGGACAAGTTGGTGATGGTAGTCTCTCTGGTTCTGCATGTATGTTTGCGGGTTTTCCGGGATGTTGCTGGTGAAGCGCTAAAAAGCGGAGGGATGCGATGCGATGCGATGGGATGTGTCTGTCTAAGTATGAATTTTTGTGTTGTCTTAGGCCTTGCTGCTGCGCCTAGCTCTGTGACTGGCTCCAACACTCGTCAGCCGGGCGAGTTGATCGGCAGTTATTTCGTCGAGCCTAGGAGGAACAGGCACTTTTAAGCTTGAGGGGCTAGGGCCCGTTAATCAGCAGAAATCGAGTTAGTTGCAGGTTCGTGCAAGATAGCGCATACTGTCTATGTGTAAGGAGTATAGTTAGTATCTTATGCGTCTGCGTATCTAAGCCATACTTTATACGAAGGCCAGCAATATAGCACTAACTTCACCAAGGAGGAGTTTTTGCAGCTTTCCTCAAGGATAAGCGAGCAAGCGAATGGTAGCAGAGACTTTGTTCCATGCATACTTCTCCTTCTCTCGGCCCAGGACCGCTGATTAGAAAGCTTTGGATAAGCTGGGCTTTGACGCTCTCAGGGGCCAAAAGCAAAAAAAAAAGCAAAGGAACGAGAGGAATATGCACCTAACGTCTCAACATCCTAGCAAAAGGAGAGAAACAAACGCCCCCTCTGGGGTACTGCAGCCAAGCCACAGACCGATAAACATAGCCAGAGCAAGTCTGGGAGCAGCTTCATAGCCGAGGAATATTCTTGAGACGACAAGTCGTATTGAAGGCCAGATCTATTTAACTGCATTTAGCTGGGAAAGGCCACGATGTGCTACGCAGACGGTGCCCGGCACGTGACGCGGAGGCGATGGACCTGCACGCACATATGTACATACGCGTGGCTATGTGTATCGATCGTCTTGATAGCAGTCGTATCGTGGCATCATCTGGTTTGTAGCTCTTCGATTCGAGGCTCTTTGGTTAGCAGGCCTTTGAGCATATCACGCACGATGGATCAGGTAACGGCATGGTATGCTTGAGTTTATAACCAGAAAAATCGGAAAATATCAATAAAATAGAGTTTCAACGAGATTGGTGCACCAAAAAGGACTCCACTTAAAACGACCCACTACCAACTTCACTTATCTCCATTCTCCTCCTTCTCTCCCCCTCATAGCATAATATAGTACTATATACTACAGAAGTACATTCTGTCCGCTCTCGGTTCTCCTAACCGAAGCCCCCTCCCCCATCTAATCAGCTATAATCCTCTATTTCGCGCCATCTTGCTTCACAATGCTCGCATACGCTATAATTCTAGCAGCCATTTCGGCCATCCTCTACTCTCAATCTGCGCCTAAAAATCTCTCTCGTGCACCGCTTCCAGCCCTAAACGAGGACATGCTTGCAATACCGAGCAGCAACGACACGCTGGGGTGCCCACCTGATCAGTACTCTGTTCACATCTACTCGAAGGAGCCTCTTGTTATATACATAGAAAACTTTCTATCGGCCAGCGATCAGGAGCATCTGCTTGACGTTAGGTAGGTGGTAGCCTCAAACTCTTAGGCCTTATTTCCTAACGTATTTCCCCTTTAAATCACGTTTCCTCTTGACTCTCCTGAGCCTTATCCACTTTTAATGGAGTCACAAGGCGCTTCTTCCTGTATCCCTTGCCGCGCGGCAATCCTGGAGGACTCGGACGAAAGAAAGGGTCAGCATGGGACTTCTGGTGCGACTCGGAGCGGCATGTCAAGGTCTATCTCCGGAAACACAACCAGGAAGAGGAAGCAAAAGAGAACAAGACCTGCACAACGGCTTATAGACTTCCTATACTTTCTTGTTCTATTTTAAAACCACGTGCTCACACCTATAGTGGGGAGATGAGAGGCTGGCCTCTGCTATTAATTGTCACCTATAGAAGCTTTATTTTCTCCCGTTGCTTGCAGCTTCCAATCTCAGCGGCGTCTACAGCCCTAGCAGGAGAAAAACGGCCCTGCGTAATCATCAAGCGCCATTCTCCCCCCGCAAAGCCTTCTTACACTAACCGTTCCACCTTTCTTCCACTGCAGTGAGGACCTGTTCCAACCGTCCACCGTCACACATGATGGCAGCTCCACGCAAATCGACCCATCCATCCGCCTCTCTGAAGTTGCCCTGCTCCCTCGTGACCCCACCGTACGCTGCATCGAAGCCCGCGCCCGCGCCTTCCAGGGCTGGCGGCGCAACCTCTGGATCGAGCGGCTCCGCACTCAGCGCTACGGTCCAGGCGGCCACTACGGTATGCACTTTGACTGGAGCTCTGGTGCTGGCGGTTGGGGCCGCGTTAGCAGCTTCATGGCCTGGGCGCATGTTTCGGATGACATCCAGGGTGGAGGGACGGAGTTCCCATACCTACCTCGCGCCGAAGTACGCAGTGGCAACTCGTTTTGGTGCAAGTTTGTCGAGTGCGATGCGGCGTCAACATCTTCGCCTGAAGGAGGAAATGAACAACAAGATATACTTGGACACGGCCCGGCAGTTGAAGGCGTCATTTTCAAGCCAATCCTTGGAAATGCAGTGTTCTGGGAAAACTTTCGCGCAGATGGCTCTGGCAAGGGATATCAGGAGACATTCCATGCCGGCCTCCCAGTCAAGCAGGGAAGCAAAGTTGGTCTCAATATCTGGACCTGGGGAGCCCTGGAGTAAGATATGGAGTGATTTGGGAGGCGACGGTGCCCTTGGTCCGCGACCAAGACGTCGGCTCCTGACGCTACAGAAACAGGGACCCTTTAGTGAAAGTAACAGGTAAGGTGCAATATCTTGTCGATTAAAAAAACAAGGTAACAAAAAACAAACTTATTATTAAGCTAAATTCCCTTGGATGCAATGGCAGGTGGCTATAGCACAATAGACAAGCGAGAGTAAAGTGAAATAAATACAGTAACAGACATGGGCCAGCTAATGGCTAGCCGCAGTCAAGTCACAGAGAGCAACCAGCGCTCCTCCTGTCATGATGCATGCTACATTATCTATGTTTAATCTGCTTAAGATTATCCCATCAAACAATCCTAAAAACCACTATCTATTGCTTAAACAGGAAGTCGAGGGTTTGCATCTAGGGAGCCAGTCATCTCGTTAAACAGATCGATAAGGGTTAAATGAAGTCGCCAGGGCATCAATGGGCGACAGACAGAAAGCACAGAAGCGTGGAGCACCCTCCAACCCAAGTAATTCAAAGAGACAAAATAAGAAAGGAGGGAGCCACGAGATGAGCAAGGGAGGGCTAAGATAGTTATGATACATATGAATATATATATATATATAATTTTTCTCTAGAGATTGAGGAGCAACCAACAGGGATTGACCAGACACAGTTAATGAGACATAAAAGGGGCATAAGAGTACATCATCAAGAAAACATTTCAAACGGAAGCAACATATGAAATGAGAGCAGCCGGAAGGCCTGCCAAAAGAAAAGTATGATTTGGCTTTTGTAGATCAGCGGAAAAAAGACTCTTGATTGCGCAACTCCAAACAAAATATAGTAAATCGAGAAAAAGAGACAAAGACACCATATTCTCGCGTGATACACCAAAAGTGACCATTGCAAGCTTGCAGAGCCGCTTCCACGTGACAACATGAAAGGGACGAGAACCCAGTGGAAACAAGTATGACCACCAAAAAAAATGACAACAGCGAGAGTGACAGGAGGCTTGTGTTTTATGAGGGGTGTAGCAAAAGAGTAACGGTCATAAAGTGTTCAAGGGATGGCTTTTTTCCTGGCTGCCTATGCAAACAGGGAGAGAAGGAGGAAGGAGGGTATTATGAATAAGAACAGGGAGGATAATGAACGTAAGAATAGAAACAAAGAAAAGAATTTTGTGTGAGCGGTGGAATATCTCGAGAGACGTCCGGTGCATAAACAAAAACCACACAATGACTAGACACACGGGGTGATGTCCAAGCTGATGGCCCTCTCCCTCTATGCTTTCACCCATGTGAAGGGAGGAAATCAAAAAGAGGAGAGGAGCAAAGATGGGCGAAAGACAAAAAAACACGAAGCCAGAGAAAACACAGAACAGAAGCTGGGGTTTAGATGCGGGTGTCCTTCTCCTTGAGACCACCGATCTGATCCATATCTATGGAGTAGAACTGGGTTGTACTCTCCTTCTCATAGGCGGGGAGCTGCTCGTTCATGGGCTCAAGACCAACAGAAGAATCTCCCATGCGGACGACGACAACACGGCCACTCTGGTTTTGGCCAGTCTGATCGGCTTCATCAGGGAAGGTAATACGGATCTCGGGTACATTGTCGGGCGAGTGGGGGGGCGAGTTGGGGTTGCTCAACATGGGCTTGCCGTTGGAGCCAATCACCAGCACACTGGACCGACCGTGTTTGTCGGTGGTGTGAATGGTGAGGTTGTTGCCACGGGCCTCTGAGTACGAGGGCAGCACTGGGGCAAGGGAAGCTTGTCTACGGAGTTGAACCCGGCGAAGCAGAACAAGAGACGAGACCAGGCAGAGAGCAAACATTACCAGGCCAAACGCGCTGAGCATTCTGTTGAACTCGAGGGTGTCTGAAGACTCGTCCTCACTGCGTTGAAGAATGACGTGCGAAATAGAAGGCATGTTGGCGAGTGAGTGGGATTAAAGGCCTAAATGATGCTTGGCAGGGTGGAGGCGAGTAGAATAGTCGTAGATAGACCAAGTACGGGGAGAGGCAGGCGACAGTTGGATTATTAAATGAATGCTCAGCTAAGAGATTCACACGGGCCGGACAGACTGTAAGATGCACATGTTAGACCAATGTCTCTGCTGATTTGCTTTGAGCAGCCATGTATTGGCTTTGTTCAGCATTGCACTAATGCAATGTATTGACAACACCATATCAAGGCAAGCTGTGTGAAAGCGGTTGGCAACGTCATTTCCCTTGTAGCGTCGCAATGGATTAGGGGCGAATTGGGGGGGGGGGGGGGGGGTACACAGCTGGGTGCCGAATGTAGGGAGTAGAGAATGTTCCGCAACCATTGTTCCGTGGGGAAGACGGCCTGCATGTCTGAAACAAAGGCCACATTAAAGCTAGCAGCCCAATGGAGATAAAGGGAAGGGAAAAGCACGGCTATAGCTAGTTGGCTGACAGGATCTGTAGCATTTGTTTTACATGTCATTCCAGACGCAGCGCAGACCGGCGGTTGCAAGTGGAATATATGGATTTTGGGGCACGTTTATTGGAGGGCTGAATTCCTGCATCCTGTCTGACTTACACAACAAAGATATTTCAATTCGATAGAAAGGACGATTATAAATATGAGCGTGGCCGGACTTATTACGGACCAATATTCTCGGATTTGATGACTGAAGGTAATATCGATATCGCAACAGAACGCAAAAGGGTAGATCGGTGGTGATATGGCGAAGATCAAGCAGCAAAGCAACGTGTCGTAGAGTTGAAACAAGCAAAGCTGCGACGATCGACAGCGATTCAAAGGACCGGACGGGAAACGACACAGAGAAGCGAGCAGAGTGCCAATAATCCAGCGATTAAAAACGGAGTCGATAGTAAGGAATGGATGAGGACTCTAGTGAAAAGAGCCGCCTCTCAAGAAAAAAAATAATAAAAATAAAAGGACTAAAGAATGAATAAGAAAAAAGAAAAAGGTAAAGAGAGCGTGTGGTTTAGGAGAAGAGACACAACAAAACAACAAAAACAGACGATGTTGACCTGCGCGGTTGGTGAGAAAGAAAAGAAGAGAAAAAAAAAAAGAATAGGAAAAAAGGAAGAGAAGGCGAAAATAAAAGAGATCTAGAAGGCTAGCCGGCAAGAGGAGAAGGAGGACCTGGTGCTGTGATGGCTGCCCACGACCGGGGGTAAACAAAGAGGGAGGAAAGAAGAGATGGGGCGTGGGTACAAGCACGCCACCCAAAATACACAGTCAAACAAGTACCAAAAAGGTACTGCTGTACCACAGCTCTGCCGCCTCAGCCCTTCTTTCTAGTGGGGCGTGGAAAGGACTATGGGGGTGCGTGTGGCGCCTGGAAAGGATGGGCGAAAAAGAAGAGGGGAAATTAGGTGACAAGTTCTGGGCCTTCAGGGCTCTAGCAGACGGCTGGAAGGATTTCAAGAACGGGGCTATGTAGCCTTTACAGAGTAGCGTTTTTAGAGGGGCAGAGGGGATGGAGGGGTCAATGGTCCAATCGGGCCAGCAGCCAGCAGAAGGTACGGGGTTTGCACAGGGGCTACAGGCCTGCTGCTTTGATTGCTAGCAGTAACAGTAGCTTCTTGTTTATTGTTTTTGTCCGCTGTCAGGGGCTACAGCGCTGTAGAAACTGGAGTGGGAGCCGGGGCTGCCCTGTCGCTTGGTTACAACGCAAGGTGCAAGCGCTGACTTAGCCAGGGGTAGCGAGTGAGCAGCGAGTAGGCGAGAGGAGGAAGAGGAAGAGAAAGAGAGAGGTCAGAGAGCCTCCAGTCCAACCCAACACAGCACAACACAACACAGACCAATCACGACAGGATGGCAGCCACAGCTGCGACCAACAACAAAACAAAAAACGCAACGAGAATATGCGCAGGGAGATTGAGACTGCAATCGACGCTTGTTCTAGGAGAAAAAGCGCAAGGAGAAATACCACAGAAGGGTGCCCTTTTGTCCCCAGGAGGAAAAACCAACCCAGGACAGACGTCGCATTAATAAAACAATCGGTAACAAGCCCAAGTCTCTTTTCGCTCACGTCTAATTTCCCTCACCCCGACCCGACCATGTTAAAGACTAGAGAAAGGAGGAAGCAGCCTGTCTATCCACCTGTGTCCGCCAACTGGGCGATGGGTTGATTGATGGCTGCTGCCACAGGAGGTACCACTACATCCCAGCTGTCTAGGCATCCAACTAATTGTCTACTTGAGGTCGATATGGCCACAGGGCTTCAAGTATGTGGTACATCCCAACACAAGCATCTATGTAGAGCACATGCATAGCGTGCCCTTAATGTCAGTCCACGTATCTGACCGCTCATGTCTTTCTAGCGGCATTGTGTCAGAGTTACATGTGGCCTGCTCCATCCAGGTTATCTCCATATCACAAAATCCGCACTCCTCCGTTCGCCTTGGTCCAAGCTGCTTGTCTCCATTTCTCTTTTCTTCGGCCCAACAAAAGGCAGGGAGATGGGAAAAGGCCATGGCCATCCATCCGCCTCGTCAGTCTATCCACGTCAAGCAAAGGGCTAAGGATGGTCCCAGCCCAGCCCTCCACCAGGTTACCCAGCATGACACAACGGCTGGTGGCTTGCCTTTTTGGCGCTGATCACTTCTATCTCTTCCTTGTACAGGTCTTACTTACAAGGAGGGGCCATCATCCTTGTGTTTCTAGTCTTGTCTTGCTCTCCTTGTTCCTGTATTGTGTGTCAACTTTCTGGCCACCAGCAAAAACAGTATCAAGGCTCAACCAGATAACCAGCCTTTCTTGCTTTCCTTCTCTTCTTCTTCTGGGCATTCGTCACCTCGCTGTCTACACAACGGCCCAGTCTCGGACAGACTTGGACACGTATCGAAGAAGGAAAAGAAAAAAAAGACTGGACTTATATCCCACCTCTCCCTACGGCCCAGTGTTCATTTAGCCATAGTCTCCCATCCCTCTCTTTCTCTCTGCCCAACTGCGTGCGGTCTTAGCCTGAGATCCGGTCCTGCGTCAGCTCTAGTATAATCCACCTTCATATTAACCGTGCCGCTACGCTATTTTGAACTTTAAAAGGGAAATGGGGAGTTGGTGTTTTCAGATACCCCCATGTACCCAGATATGCAAAACTGGCCTGTTCAATACTAGAAACCTTAATTTTGCGAACCAGTAGCACTAACCTTTTGCTATCTCTAGCCTCTGGTCGTCAGCTCATCCTGCCCTGACTATAGAGGAAAAAAGACGAAAGGGCTCTCTCCCTTCCTTGGGCTACACGCTACAAACTGCATTTTGCACCACGCACACACTATGGATGGCCATGCGTTAGCCAAAGCCTGCAGGTCTAGTCTAGTGTCAACCGACCTGAGATCAAGTCTGAGCCATGTGAACCGCTAGTCTCCTTGTAACTTATCTTTGTTGGGTAGCGTCCATCCAGCGTGCTAACTATACGATATCTTGCTAGGTAGGCTGATATCTGTAAGCTCTTAGCCTGAGGTGTAATCTGTAGCCCGTACGGGATTCTGGATCTTGATCCTCTGGTCCATCTACATCCGGACCTTCGGACCATCGGCTCCTCGCACTCTCGTATTGACATCTCGCTGAGATGCATCACAACTCCAATCGCCAACAAGATCTGCTTGCCTCCCAGCCCAACTCCAAGTCCAAACGCAATCCCTATCCAACCAGCTCCTCGGGCTTTACTTTACACCTACAGTACCAACAAGAAAAAATGGGCGGGATATTTCTTTTTTCCTTCTTCCCTTTCCTCCTCCCACGCACCATGTGCCGAGCCGCTTGATGTCATGCAGCTCCCCATGTAACCATAGCACTTAGCCTCAAGAAAACTGCAGCCCGCGCCTCTGGCACACTTTCTCTCTCCTTCTTGTGTCTTCTTGCTATTGTTTTTCTGCCCCTCTGCCCCTCCTCCCATATCACTTCACTTCCGGCTGCTTCCACCAAAAGCTCTGGTCAAGAGGATTTGCCCATTCTCTTTTCTCAATCTCAATAACCCACCGAACCATAATAGACAAAGATAGACATAAGAAGAAAGGAAAAAGCCATTTCCATGTGTATTCTAGGTCCGCCATGTTTCATGGTCCGATGCACTCAGATTATTTTAGTTACAAGTGCACATAGTGCATTAACACAGCACCATGTGTGCGGCACGCTTATTCAAGATTACACCACGTCTGATACCATATGACCTTGTTTACTGACTCAATATCCTATTCTCTCTTGTCACTCCCTTCATCTGCGTCTTATCTGACCCCTCTTCTATTCTTGGGCGTTTAAAACACGGGATGTTGCGCTGCCATGCGGCACAGCTTCACGGCCAATTGTCAGCAACCAAAAGCCAGCAGGAAGTTGGTTTGGGTGAATCATGACAAACACCAATCGCCTAAGCTTCTTTTTGTTTTGTCGAAGAACAAAAAGAGGCTTCCCATAAAAAGAAGAGCTCTCACGGTCTTCGCCGGGCCATGTGTATGAAGTGCTGTCACTATCGTTGGTCTCTGATACAAACTTTATTATTGTTTTTTTTTCCTTTTTTGTCTTGACAAGTCTTTTTAAGCTTGACTCTGCCTTTATTTTTGGCTCATGCAGGTCCTACGGTCAACTGATACTTTGGGTATATCTTTTTAGAGATGCCGCTAGGCACGACTCATCGTAATTAGTATCGTGGGTCTAACCCTAACAACACGGACATCACAGTAGAACTTCCTCCAAGCCAAAAACAACAGACTAGCATGCAAGTCACCATTAGTCACAGCGAAATAGACCTCCACGGCGCGTATTTCTTCTCCAGCTTCCCGAATGACGAGAGGAAGCTCAGACCAAATAACAAGGCCTTCTTGTCAGAACGGACGAATAACTCTGTCCCGTTCCTGCCCCTCGCTTGACCTACGCTTTGCACTCCATGTGGCTAGGGGAGAGGAAGGACAGAAAAGGCCCCTGTCGCTAGTAAATTTTCCTGGAGTAGCGTGTCAAATAAAAGAAGACGAGATCGTCGTGATAGATGAACAAATAGAAGAGGCATGACAACTATGGGTGTCATTTTCCCGCAATGAAAAAAAAACACAACCTCAGGCTGCGCTAATATCACTTATTGTTTCTCTTTTTGTGCATGTGAAATGATAAAGAAGATAGTTCATTGTTTGGAATTTTTAGCGAAATTAACCGCTTCCAACTAGGACCAGGCCTAGTGCAGCAAAAAGGCAGGTTGAGAGTTCTGGGCTTGAGGCTCTTTGCGAAGTGAAGAAATAAAGCCCTCAGCACTTCCTATGTTATCAAAATCTATCTTGCAGCACCGCAGCATTCTTTGTCCACCCTCTCTTTCTCTCGAAAAAAGGGAATCCTATCGGCCGGTGAATGGACAAACGATGGTTTTAACGCCATGAACGATAGCTGGCGCGGCGTAGAGTCTAGGTTCTTGGCGTTTGTCGCTTTATAGCGGCTTGTCGTCTAATATACGTATGTGTATATATACACACGTGCAATTTGAGCCCTCAAATAGGGCATTGAGAGGCTAGTTTAGGTGAAAGAACTACTGGGCATCAAGTATTAAAAAAATAAGGAAACATACGACTCCTCCGGACAGGCTTGAACTGTCAACCTCCTGATTGCTGCTATCTCGTGAATGAAATGCGTAACAGTCAGACGCGCTAGCCAATTGCGCCACAGAGGACGGCGAGATATCTCGGTGTAAGTAGAAGTTATAAATCCAAGCTGTCGGGCCCGCGTTTTTTTTTTTTTTTTTTTGAGGACAGGAGCGGAAGGAGATGTCGAAGGGGCGCGGAAGGTGTATTTCCTGAGAGCCCTTTCTCCTATCGACCAAGGACTACCTCTAAAACCGCGGCAACCGCTTCGCAGAACGGAGGACAAAACCGACGTACTCCGCCAGGGATGACACCCGTGGTAGATAGCCGTTGGCCTCACAGACTAGAATACTATATAGGCAGGACACCACGACCCAAAAACACCAGGTAACCAATCCTGGAACCACACCCAGCAGGGACGCCTTCGGGCAACGGCAGGCGGAAAAGCCTCCTGGCTGCTAGGCCGGACCCTAGAAAGTCATAGGAGATACTTGAAGCCGACGTACACCTGCAACTGCTGACTGCCCGGAAGCGGTAGTGGAAGACGACATCAACCACTCTGCTTCCGTCCAGAACATGCCGTCGTATTGCTGCGGAAAACCAGTAGGTAGACGTTAAATAATACAAACAAACAAACAAACCGCGTTTTTTTATCTCCCGGTGTTTACAATACGGGCATCAACATGCAACGCAGACCACCCTCTGTACTTGACGACAATTGACGGGAGCATCGACAAGGCAAAGGTCCTGTTGCCACACCCGATCAGGGACTCGACAAAACTCCGGCCAGAACAGGAAGGGCCAGCCGAGTCGCTGGCAGAGAAACTGAGCAAAGAAGAGGCAGTCAAGGCCCACCTGGACCTGCTCAGCAAAGAGTCACAAGATGCGATATGGGCCTACTCAGATGGCTCATGCAACAGCGATGGAGACACTGGAGCAGGCTGGGCTGTCTACTTTCGAGGCAAAATACTCGCATAGGGCAATGGCTCCTGCGGCAGATATAGAGAAGTGGCGGATGCCGAAGCGATTGCTGCCCTCAAGGCAGTTAGAGCTGCCATTGAAGTCGCCCCCTCGCAAGCAGAAGGCCTGAACCTGTGTGTCGACAATTTAGGAGTGGTAAATCGGATCGGCCGGAGGATGCAGAAACCGGCCACTTCACAGCTCGCAATATATGAGATCCGTCGTACCCTTGCAAGATGGCAAGGCGGATCCGACAACCTGGCCCTGGAAAAGCCGGCCGGAAAGGTGCACTGGGTCCCAGGACACCGCGAAGTCCCGGGCAATGAAGCAGTCGATCAGCTGGCCAAAGCGGGTTGCAAGAGCGAGGACCTCCTGGTCCCAAAGGCGGCAATGTCACTGACGGCAGCAAGAAGGTAGAGGAACGAAGCCTTTAAAGCAGACTTCAAACACTGGATGAAAGAAAGCCGCCCGAAGATCGGACATCTCGGCGGAGCGCTGAACTGGCCTAGACCATACGACATCGGCTGGATGAAGGGGCTACACAGAGGTACGGTCGCCCGAATCCTGGCAGCGCGCTCTGGACACGGCGACTTCGAAGAGTATCACGTGCGGCTCAACCACACGAACGCAGTAATACGATGCCCAGTCGCAGGGTGTAACCAAGCCAAGACCTTTAGCCATCCGTGGGAGTGCCTAGGCAACGAAAAGAAACTGTCGCTCGGCAAACCTCTATAGTGAACCTTGCAGAGGGTTAATTCTGTCTGGTAACCAGTCCGGCGTCGTTTGATCTCTGTGATTCCCGTAGACGTTAAGTATATTCGTGTCAAATTCAAATCAATTGACGGGCCTACCCCCGTGCCAGAAGCCGGTGGCCTTATAGACTAGATTCTTTTTTTTGCGCATTTGCCATCTACCTAAAAGACCAGGTAACCAACCCGGGAATCCAACGGGCAAGCTAGATAGAGAGTTCTCTTGGCTTTATTGCCAGACCCTAGAAAGCCATAGGAGATGCTTGAAATATATCTGTTCCTGTCACTGCTGGCCGCCTAGGAGGTGCTCCCGTACGAAATATGCCGTCGTATTGCTGCGGAAACCCAGTAGGTACACATTAAATAATACAATCAAACAGACGAGATTCGATAAATCCAAGCCTAAGTCCGCCTAGTTTGACTCCGGAACCCACCCACAGCATTGTTAGGTAGGCGTAAAATAATGTAATAACAATCCAAATGTCTAAGAGAGCGTGGACACTGGTGGACGTCTACGGCACTGCAAGGCTCATGTAACCGGAAGATGGCAGACAAGCTATTGAAAGACGCGAAAGTGACCAAGTATATTGCTAGTGTCTTACACCAGCTTCATTCTCTCCCGTTACATTAAATGTATTCAAGTTCAGGCTCAATAGATAAAACGCAGCCGGAACTTGCCTACGGATTTCTCTTCCGTTAAGGGAGCGTAATCAGAAAGAGGGTAATGTAAATGGAGGAGATATAGGCGGAGTAAAATAGATAAGGAAAGGAGGAAGCGTTGAGAGAGTAAAAGATAGTAGGATTGTAAGGAGCTTCCGAGAGGCCTTTTCCCCGATGGTTGGTAGCAAAGTACGGCTGTGGCAGCCGCGCCCGCTTTGTCAAACAGAGGACAAACTAACCTATTCCGTCGGGGTAAGCATACCGTGCCGAAAATTGTTGAACTTTTAGACTAGACCAGCTCAAGTGCAGGGTGCTACAAGCAAACTTGCTGGAGCATATCAGTGAGGAACAACAAGGATTCCCAGGAGCAATTCTGCTTCATGAGTCTTGCTGTCAGCTTTTCAAAGGACTCAACTCTACCTGGCAATATTTAATGCCAGTGCCCAGCTAGTCAACACCCAACGTTGTAAACATTAGCCTGGACAAAGTTTTGTCAGCCGAACGAAAATAAGTTTGGTAGTCGATTGAAAGAGCCGAAATGCTGTTACCAAGGTTAAAAGAGCTAAATATATCATCCGTGACAGGTTTCATGAGGCATAGACCTTGCCGGAACATGTCCCCTTCCGACGTTCGCTTGACATGGTCTTGAACACAAATCTGACCATGTCCCGCGTAAGGATGAGAAGAGGCAAAGGAATAAGCCGGCATAATAGGGATATGATCACGAGGATATGATAATCATCTGCTGCAAGCAGCTTGTTAAGACCTTTCACATTGCTATCACAAGTTCTCACTGTTGCAAAGGTCTTTGCCACAGATGACAGGCTGACAGAGTACGACAACGGGAACGAAAGCTTCGGGACTCTATGAAAAAGATTATGTACAGCAGGCGGAAGGTGACTGCTTTATAATGTGTAAGAAAGCTCACATAGATACGATTATTTGCTTGGCTCGATATATAGTTACACAGAAGGCAAAAGTGAGAGTTGTACTGTTACACTAATGACAACATCGCAGTATCTTGATGGTGATGGCTATGATATTAGCAACTGAATGGGAATAGGTAGAGACACGTATCTCGGCGCGGCTTGGAGTCTTGAAATCCTTAAAAGCTAAAAGAATACAGTCATCGGCTTGGGTAATTTGCGAAGGTAAACGTTCTGGTTAATATGACCATCTTCTAAGCTTGAGTTGAGATAGCACCCACTGTGTCCACCTGCCAAAAACTCGTGTAGCATCGCGCGTCTTTCAGCGAGACTAACAGTGTGTGGAACTCATTGATAGGTATTTTTGCAGAGAAACATTTGACACTTTCTATATTGAGTAAAAGTAAAAAAAAGAGGCCGCTGAAGCGCGTAGTGCAGAAACGTCAACCGCCGCCACTAGATAGGGCTTGTTGTCATGCGTCAGCATGAACGAGTATCAGAAAGGCTTCAGCATATCTGCAAGAGCAAAAAGATATACAACACCGAGGATTCGCATGTGGTCACCCACCATACTACTGGTTCGGCGCTCTGTGGCTTGACTAAGGGGGAGCAGACGGGACCCCGTATTTTCCGCAGGCTATGGTCGTATATATTTAAATTCTGGCAAAACTAGGCATTATAAACTACATGTTTCATAGTCGCTGTGTAAAAAGAATATCACGATAACACAAACATACAACACTGGGGATTCCCACGTGGTCACCCACCGTAGTACTGGTCCAGCGCTTTGTAGGTTAACTAGGGGAGAGCGGACGGGATCCCGTGCTTTCTACAAGCTATGGTCGTATGTGATGCTAACACGGGAATCACCAGAGTTTATATAATTACACCACAACAGAACGAGAGACGAAAAAGAACTACTAAAAAAGAACATACAACACTGGGGATTCTCACGTGGTCACCCAACATAATACTAGTCCAGCGCTTGGCAGGTTAACTAGGGGAGAGCGGACGGGATCCCGTGTTCTCTACCAGCTATGGTCGTATGTAGACAATATGCAGCAGAAAAGGATCTATATGGGAATTCTGCCTTGAATGCTTCTAATCTCAAGGCTACGATTCTCGAAGATAGGACCCATTAATCTGGCCAGTATCATATATGCCCTTCACGGCACTATTTTACAAGTAGAAACCACTTATGATCTATGCTCAGATAACCTGACGACAAGCCTCTAGTGGTTCACGGACACGGTTTGGCAGGAACATTGAAATCTTCATGAGGCAAGTAGGGGATCCAACTACGCGAAGTGGACTGGAGGTGGGATCGGGCAGAGGCAACGCTCCTACACATTGAGAGCAGGAAAAAAAAAGGATATAGCGAATCTGTCTGTCACTATGGAAGTGCTAGGAGATATATGGGGGGGGGGGGGGGGGGGG
>JAXCEX010000088.1:0-97018 GCA_038382965.1 Ceratocystis huliohia | reverse complement strand
AAAAAAAAAAAAAAAAAAAAAAAAAAAAAAAAAAAAGAAAAAAAAAGTGCCCCTCTCCAGCTGTCACACAATCCTTGTCCACAGGACCTAGGAAACAGACTACGTGAAAGTCCGAAAGAAAAAGCTGGGCTTGAGCCCTAATGCAGGCGGCATTCGTGTGCCTGTATAATTCGGAGCGGCTTTGTTTAGTTGGAGATGCTGAGCGGAGGAGAGAGAACGAGAACAGGAGCCAATCCCACACAGTCTATACTAATAACGTCTGCTACCACTTCCCATGCTAATCCTCCATCCTGCTGCTCCTCACCTTTCTTCACCGCTTCTCCATCCCCCATCCCAGACAGCTTATCCAATAAAAGGCGGATGGCTGGGTCTTGATTGTCCTGACATGGGATGAAAGTCCTCATAGTTCCTGCCAACCAAAAGGGCTGTCTGCCTGTCTGTCTGGTCCATCCCTATCTTGTGCTGCTACTAAGAGCATTGGATTGCGGCACGCTCGCCTGCGCAATCTATCTCATCAACAAAAAGGCTCCAAACCTTACAGCTGTCTGCATACAGTGGCTGGCTTGCTGTCGACGAAGCGAAAATGGCGGTCAAGCAGCTAGGGAGTGGTATCAAAGGAAGAAAGGGGGGGGGGCGTTGATATTACGACACGGGCAATAGCAGAGGCGCTTGAAAAAAAAAAAAAAAAAGTAAAAATAAAAGACTACATGAAAGAATAGACGGGCCTCAATAAACACAAGAAGAGGAAGAGAAAACAGCAAAAAGGAGACACACGGACGGGCGGCAATAGCATTATTCACATATGTGTAGAGAAAACAACAAACAAAACCTGCCGATAAAAGGACGCCCATCCCATCCGTAATGATCCAACAGGGCATCCAAACCAGCCACGGGAGAAACATGAAACAAAGCAGGAGCTTCCAGAGCAGCACATGATCTTGAGCTTGCGCTGCACTGTACTAGCTAGAAGAAGACAGGACAAGACAAGGATCCATGGCACGGCATGCAATATGCAGCCCAGAGGTAAAAGCAACTAAAAGATCGAGCGGGGCAGCAACAGGAAAAGGAGGAGAGTGCAACGCAGAGGAAAATTTTGTCGTCCTCAGCCATGCTACAGGGCATGGGAGAGGGGGCGGGCAGACAATAGCAGGAAGGAAGTGCAGCGCAAGGCATGCATGCTATGCTAGGAGACAGGCCCAGCTTGAGCCATGAGCAAGGCTTAAAAGGCTTAAAGCGAAGACGAGCGGTGCGTAAATGGATGGCCCTGGGTTACACACGTCTGCTTTGTATGACGTCATGGCTCACTTATACCCGGGCCATTCTTGGATCTTGCTGCCTCGCACTCTCCCCGCCTCCCTTCCCTCAAATTCAAGAGACAGACAAAACACATCCGTGGCATGCCGCTTTATCCCTAAACTCGCGTCCCCACGTGCCCATACCTACCTTCCCCGTTGCCGCGGCCCTGTCTCTGTATCGGCCCCTACCTCCTCCCCTTCGCCCGGCGCCGTACAGCTCCGGCTCCGGCTCGGCTGGACCTTGCGTCCTCGTGCACGCAGTTCGTCGGCTGCCCGCAAAAAGCGGTGGACTGTGCGATGGTCCAGAACACGCTCCTCGCGATCGCGTGGCCCAGCAGGTTCCGTCTTAGGCCACATAAAGCCGTACAGCTTGGAATGGCGCTCGCAGCGCGGACACGCCGACTTGGTGTAGTACGCGTTGTGTTGGACAAAGACGGCCGAGCAAATTGTGCATGCGATCCAGGCCATTTCCGGCTCACAGAGCAAAAGCGGCGTGAGGGTGTAATCGCCGGGCACGCGGCACGGCGGACGCTTGGTGGGTCTGACAGCGGATTTTGACTTGGCTGCTGTCTTAGGAGCTGCTGGTGCGCTGGTGCTGCCAGCTTCGCTCTCTGGCATACTCACGGGAGAAAGCAAGCGGGCATCCGACTGCACTATGGGCGCGTTTGAGGCCTGCTGCTTCGATGGGTTGCCCCTCTTGTCTAAAGAAACAACTACCGCTGTGGCCCCTCTGCGGCTAGGCCCTCTACTGCCAGATTCGCTCTCGCTATCCGACTCGGACTTGGCTCTCTTTGCCGGCGTGACGGGGGGTGTTTCTAGCTGGCTGAGCCTGCGTTTCGGACTCGGCTTGGCTGGGTCGGTCGAAGCTTTTGGCGACTCACTTGCCGCAATGCCGGGGGTTGCATTGGCAGCCGCTCTATGGCGTGCACCACGCGCTACTTTGGGTCGGATGTCTTCTGTAACCGCAAGCGCCGCCGACGAAGAGCGCGAGGCCGACGAGGCCGAGATGTCGTCGCAGCGGCGTCGGCGGCGTCTAAGTGAGTATCCCTCCGCTGCCAGCTCACTCCCTTCAATGCTCGGCTTGACCCCCGAAGGCAGACCGGCCACGGCCCGTTCCGCAGGCTGGGCCCAGCCATTGCGTAGATTTTCCTCGCACGTCTTGCACAGACAGTCGCAGTTGTTTTCCCCAAAGTAGCTTGCGCTGTACGTGACAGTGACTTCCTCGCCGACCTCGATGTTGCGTGTCGCCACGATCTCAATCCCCGACTGGCTGGTGGTCATCAGCTTCGCATTTGCGGCGCAATCGTGGTTGGCAAAACGCGCTGGGCCCATAAACAAAGACGCGCATTTACTGCGGGCCGAGACCACAACACTAAAGTCCTTTTTTCTCACTGAAATTTCGCGCTCCTCTTCGGGAGTCATGACTACCTGGATGCCGGCGAGGTACTTGATGGTCTCGTTTCGGCGGATAAATCGGCGCGCTGTGATAGAGGCTTCGTGGTTGATGATGGTGTAACGATTCGTACTGTTGACTTCCCAGGGACAGTCGACACGATAGGCATTCATGTAGCGGCGCATGTGGGCGCGGAAATTGGTCTTTTCGGCATCGGTTCGAAGGCTGGTGTAGAACTTGGACAGGCCTTTGGTCTCGATGAGCTGCTGCTCGGCGCTGTCGAGGTCATTTTTGACTATGATTTCATTGGTGATTATGCTGGATATTTCCTCCTCCGGCGTCCCTCGCGACGGGTGGTACGACGGCCGGTTCTTGGGTACTATAGTCCAGTAAAAGGCCTAGTGGGTAGAAAGCATGGCCGCAGAGCGCAGCATTAGCATTTTCAAGCGATAGCAGGGCAGGAAAGGAGAAAGAGGCGGGCTGCGGGGGGCCTGTTGGGGTTCAAATCGTACGTGGTCAATAAGAGCGTCGGTGAGGATGTCGTCGTAGGCGGAGATTTGCGCCAGGGTCAAGACAGGTTTCTTGCTGTTGTTGTTGTTGTTGTTGCTCTGTGCTGCAGGTTTGCGCGGCATTGTGGGCGAGGTGGAGCGCGAAGGCTGCCTGCTCCGCGCGTGTGTGTGTGTGTGTTGAAGAAGGAAAAGAGCAGAAAAGAGCTTGGCCCGGCGGCTGGAAGCACCGTTGTAGAGAGACAAGGGAGGAAGCCGTTCAGAGAAGCTGTTATACAAGCCGGCAAAGCCCAGCGTAGACACCGGCGGCTCGTGTTGGCAATTGCAATTAACGTGACGTTGCACAGACTTATCAAGACATTTGGTTTTTGCAGCCAGAGGTTTCAGAAGAAAAAAGGACGCTGATTTATGGGCAAGAAAGAACGGAGGGACAAAGAGCGAGGCAAGCCAGGTCGCCTGTTTAATTAGGGAGAAGGTTGAAGATGAAGAAATTTAGGAAGCCAAAAAAACAAAGTAAAAAAGGAACAGGCGTGCCCAGATATTTCTACCATCTTGCAAAAAAGGAAGGAACTAATACTGAAGGCAAGAGGAGGAAACTACCGCCTCCAGGGAACAGTGTCGCCAGATAGCTAGCTCTCTGCGAAACAAAGCATCAACAGCGAACTAAAGCATCAACAGCGAAATAACACAAAAGCAGGTACCTGGCTACGTAACGCAGCACAGCACAGCACAAGCGGCAAAGCCCCAACCCCAAATTCACGCCTTGGACTTGGCGGGAAGGAGGGAAGAGCCAACCAAATATGCGGCAGCGGCACGGGCGCCAGGGGAAAGTCGAGGTGCCAGACGCTGCCAGCTGCCAGGCGTTATCACTGTGTCATCGGGTGGTCCCTGCAGCTGTCACCCTGTGTCCTCCATCAGCTGCTGGACAGCTTTTGGCAGCTGTCACAAGCGCTGAGCTGTTGCTCCATGCCGTACTGTATGCACTACAGTGTGTCATGCTATACGCACTGTATACTGTATACTACAGTAGCGCTGTTCTCCACCAGCCTTGGGCCCCACTGAAAAGCTTGGAAAGCCAAGGGACGAGAGACGCTGGCGATGGCCTTTCCCTGATGCTTGGGCTACAACAGCTAGAAAGCTGTCATTGCATGTTCTTGCGCCAAGCGGAATTAAAGGGCCTGCCATGATTCAACTCAAGGTGAGCAGGAACCAAAGCCGGGGCTCGCCCAGCCCTCCCCAATTGGCTACGCTGCATGACTAACTAGGCTTCTCCCCTCCCTCTAGACTATCCTCAACTGCATCGACAACTCGGGTGCCGCCCTGGTCGAGTGCGCTATGGTGGTTGGCCAGAAGCGCCACGCTGGTATTGGTATGCACAGATCCCGGGCTGAAGAAAGCTGCCTGCCCGCCTAGCCTCGTCCCGCCGCTCCTCTATGTCCCCGCTCCTGCCCGCTACTGAACTATCCTAATATCCGGTGCAATCGACACACGCTAACCCTATTACTATCTCTTTCTGTCTTCGCTGTCTAGGTGACCGCCTTGTCGTTGTAGTGCAGAAGCAGCGTGGCTCCTCCGAGTCCGGAACCACCATGGCCAACAAGGTCAAGCGCGGAGACATGCGTCACGCCGTCGTCGTCCGCACAAAGCAGATGTCTCAGAGGCCCGACGGCAGCGTCGTACGCTTCGACGATAACGCCTGTGTGCTGATCAACAAGGCCGGCGACCCGGTCGGATCCCGCATCAACGGTGTGGTAGGCCAGGAGCTGCGCAAGAAGAAGTGGAGCAAGATACTGTCCATGGCGCCGCTGCAGGCGTAGGCAGTGGACGGGAGGGGGCTGGCCGACAGGGCACAGGCGGTCCCGGCGGCGGAAGGGAAGCCCGTCCTGACTGTGTGGGAATTGACACGGGGACTGGGAGCAAAGACTGATGTGCATGTACACATGCATCACGTGTATTCATATATTGAGGCTGCCTTTGCGGAGGCGACTCCATGGCGTTTAGTTTGCGATTTTTTGCCTTTTGTCTTTTCAAATCCACCGACTCTCCCCAGATGTCTGTTTCCAAGCAGCTTCTTGGAAAAGGCGGGTGTACAATATACAGAGCAAATACAACTGTACTGAGATAGGAGCACATACAACAAGCACATAGATTGTGTGGTCTGTTTTCATGCATCACGGTCTTTTGCTATAACACTCTTTCACGAAACATGAAAACACCAACATAGGCATGTTGACTCTAACGCAGGACAAACGACAGCTGAGAACTCCTAGAACGCCACCATAAAACCAAAGGAACCCCCCACGCTTACTGGAAGATGTGGCCGCAGTCGCAACACACATAGAACAGTTTCTGTAGAGGAAGAATCACAAAGTTAGAAAGGCCCTTCTCAACATCACGCACAAGACATCTGTCCATCTTACCATTCCTGTTTCGGCGCTACGCTGCTGCGACTGGAAAAACACAGCCTCGGGATGCGAGCAAACCGGGCACTGCTTGTTGGAACGCGGCAGGGTCGGGTCCGAGCCGACATCCTGCGTCACTCCAGCCGTCTCGCCAACTACGTTGTTCAGCATGTTGCGGAACACGCACGCACTCTCGGCAGCTTCAGTATGCTCGCATGTCCGGCACGTGAACATGAGCACGCGGCGCTGCGGATCTTCCTTGGGATATAAAGTGTTGGAACATTCGCTGCAGAAGCGGTACGCGATATCCGTTGGCTGCTTGGTCTCGGAGTAGGAGTCCTGTGACTGAGGGGACGACATGGCGGGAGCGACGGGGAGGGGAGCGGATCTGTCGAGAAATAGATGTGGACGTGGGTATGGATACGAGAGGGGCGGTGTGGATGTAGATATATACAATATGCCGTGATAGAGCCTCAAGATGGTAGACGAACAGAAAAGATGCGAAAGGTCAGCCCTGCCCTCGGTTTCACAACCACCAAAGTTCTCAGCCTTGTCCCCACACTGCCGTCACAGTCCGTGTATAACCCCAGTGTTAGGGTTACCCAGAGATAAGCCCCCATCCTCCTACCCTACCCGCGTGTTGCTTGCACTGTGCTCGTTTTAACCCAAACGACTCAGCTCAGCCAAGCCTGGCGATACAAAGCCTGCTATCACTGTACTATTGTCTCTGGACTGGCCCGCTCTTGCGTATCAAAAATGCCTAGCGTAAGTGGTACTCATTAGACAACAAGCCTGCCCCTTATCAAGCTCCTTTCCCCGCGATGCGAAGCTGCTGGCAATAGCCTTGCTAATTTCTCGTTACTCTTGTTTTTGTCACGCCCGTAGGAAATCAACCAAGAAACTGGCCTTCCCATGGACTGGGAGGTCCGTCACAGCAAGAGCAAGCAGCTGCCCTACTACTTCAACGTTGTCACCCGCGATTCCCGCTGGGACCCCCCGCCCGGCTTCGATCGAGAGCAGTTGGCACTGTACATGGAAGCCTCGGGCCATTCCAGCGCTGCGTCCGGTCCGGACTCGGGGTTTCAGGTGCCAGCTAACAAAGTCTGGGCCGCCCATCTGCTGGTCAAGCATGAAGGCAGCCGACGGCCGTCGAGCTGGCGCGAGGCCAACATCACACGTAGTAAGGCCGAAGCTGAAACGATCCTCAAGGGTTATGAGACAGAGATTCGCGCGAAGCGTGCAACTCTGGGTGATTTGGCTGTCCAGGCCAGTGATTGCAGCAGCGCATGCAAGAGAGGCGACCTGGGCGTATTTGGCCGTGGCGACATGCAGCGCGAGTTTGAGGAAGCTGCGTTTTCCCTGAAGCCGGGCGAGATGAGTGGCATTGTAGAAACGGCAAGTGGCCTACATCTGATTGAACGGTAAGTTGGTTTCCGGGGGAAGTGTGGGAGCGAGCTAGGAAGAATCTGCTGCTAACACACTACAACACTACAACACAACAGCCTGGGCTAAGATCACCAGCCATGCTACTTGGGAGAGTCTTTACCTGCGCATTTGATTAGGGTCTAATTGCGGCCAAGTTGTGGCCAAGTTCTCTGTAGCTAGAAAGGCCCTTCTTCTTGTTATATATCAACTTTGCTACTTTCTGTGCTGCCTGCTTCCCGCGTAACTCATACTTCTGCCATACATAATACTAAAACTAATAGCCACTGCGGTTAGCGACGAACCAGCCCGCTTTCTACTCACCAGCTCCCCTCCCCAGCCTCCCTCACAGTCTTACGCATGCCCTCACTATACAGCAAAACAACCGTCACTACGCCAAACCCTGCCATCGACAACACTGAGTACGGCGCGGCTGGGCTATTTTCCCTGTATAAATGCGACACTCCTAACGCCAGCCCGTTGATCCCAACAACAGCCCCTATAGCCGCCGTCTTCACCGGCCTATCCCCGCCATAGACCCCATGAGATAACC
Organism: Ceratocystis huliohia; assembly: GCA_038382965.1. Classification (NCBI taxonomy): domain Eukaryota; kingdom Fungi; phylum Ascomycota; class Sordariomycetes; order Microascales; family Ceratocystidaceae; genus Ceratocystis; species Ceratocystis huliohia. Next base: position 89,447 of record JAXCEX010000088.1, on the reverse strand, counting down.
ATGCGCAGTACCGCCACGCAAGCGGATACATGACTTGCCCCAAGATCCCGTTCGTCACCACCACCACGGCATTAGCCGTCAAGTCTCCCCTAACAAGCTCAGTGGCTGGCTGTGCCAGCGCCAGTGTAACACAGCGAGCTGCAAATGCCAGTGCTTCGGCAGTGGGCAGTCTCGTAGCACGGGCTAGCACCGGCGCCAAGACCATGTTTACTACGGCTGCGACTGCGGCCACTACAAGCGTCAGGAAGCCTCGGAGCGAAAATAGGGCTGTGCGGCATTCGTACAGCTTGAAGCCCCATATCACAATGCCGACGTCCAGGATCGACTTGGCCAGATCACCAGCTCCTGGCGTGGCCGGGGATGTAGCTGTGGATATGCCGAGAAGCCTGGAGAGGAAGTCAGCCGGCGTTACACCGCTGTTGAATGCGCTGACGGCCGCGTCTATTCGCACATGGGTCGCTGTTGCTACGAGATGCGTGTATAACATGAGCCCTAAAGACGTCCCAAGAACGGGGTTGGCAAGAGCCCGCAGCATTATGTGGCCTTTGGGGATCGCTCTCTGGACAGACGTTGCGATTAGCCAGAGGAGAAGGACGGCGGAAAGGTCAAGTATAAACAGAGACAGCCGGCGAACAGCAATGCCGGCGCTGAAAAGTGCGAGAAGGAGCATGGCATGGAAGAACGGGACAAGTCGAGCGTCTGGGGCACTGGCCTTGGAGCAACTATTGACTACCTGCGGCGGTGAACTTGCGTCGCTAACAGGCTTGAATCGCCGTTTGGCTGTTTGTACAGCTTGGCACGCAGAGATGGCCAGGAGGGCGTAGCTTATGCTAAAGAGTAGGGGCCAGAACACGGCGTTGGTGAGGACTGGGCTGGTGTTAATATGGGACCGGACTTTTCTTTCTTTGCGTTGCTTTATTTTTCCTTTGACTCACAAAAGGCTGCTACGGCCCGTGCCAAATGTGATACGCCCATGAACTTTCCTGACGTTACTTGCAACAGTGGGATCGCGAAGCCTATGCCGATGTTCTCGTTCAAGGTCTCGACCTTGTTGCGGTTAGTAAACAGCCAACTTTATCGACGTGCCTCTTCGTCTTTCGACCAACTCACTCTGCTTTGTAGCGTGTAGACATACCACGCATCGAGGGCCGGGAAAATCCACGCGAGCAAAACACATGCTGCAAGGAGTGAGACCATGGATATGATGGGCGAGAGATACTGCAAGCCATGGGACTGCAAGCAGACGGCGAAAAGCCAAATGAGGAACTGCGACACGGCGTATATAGCGAGCAGCATAAAGATGTCTTTCACGTATGACAGTGCTGCTTTCAGAACTAGCTGTGGTAAACGCGCAAGGCAGTTTCGCCAAGCCGCAGTCGTAGTGCCATAAGCTGTATCAGATGGGCGACCGTTTTCACTGCTTTGAAGAGCTGCCATTGGCACAATACACCAAGCGCTGGTGTGTACTCAAAAAGCAAGTGCCCAGTTCGCCCCTTCATCCTCGCCGTTGCCCTCGTCCCATGCCAGTATATAAAGCCGATCCAGATCTTGCTCTTAGTCTAGTCGAGGCCCGAGGTTGGACAACTGCCTAGACTACTCAAACTCGAAGCTGACACGGGAGTAACTGCCTAGCTGCCTCCCCGTTCCTCCCATTCTAGCAATTACTCGCATCGTATAATCCCATGTTTTGCAATCCCGCAACTACTATTTTTGCCCACGGCAGCTCCAACTGCTCTTTCCCCGGCCAGCACGTGATACAAAATGAGTTCCCCCAAAAAAACATGTCTTGCTCTGCATAAACAAAGAATCCTTTCGCGTCGCGTTCGTCTCTCGTGGCTTTTCCTATCGAGATTCGTCTATTGAAAAAACGCAGCCGGGGCCTCTAAAAAGATGTCGGCCGCTTTGTGGGTGGGGGGGGTATCACAAGATAAGATCGGGGTTGGACTTGTAACCAAGACAACTTACCGATCGAGCACGAACGACCTTGCCCTGTTACGGCTGTGTAACCTCATGGGATTGCCAGCTGCTGTCGGCTGTCAGTACGGGTGCTCGTCTAGATAACCCTAGATATTCACCTCCCAGCCAACCTCACATGGCCTGGCCAAACCCTGACATCCCATTCCTCGCCCATCATGGATCTGCCAACCCTCGAGCGCATTTCCCGCGACTATGGTCTTGGTCTGGGAAGTTCCCGGCTCCAGGCCATGCTTCAGGATGACCTGTTCGCTAGCTGGGCTGAGCTGCATCTCACCCCCGACAACCTCCTGACTACCGATGAGCTTGCAGCGTACGTTCCCCGCCCGTGCCCCTTTCATCCGAACGCCCATCTCTAACATCTCCGTAGATACTCCGCACTCCAGGCCTCTGGCACTGTCGACCGGCTTGCAGCCTCTGAGGACCTCTCGGCTCCCGGTCTTGCAGTGTTTAGCGACTTCGAGCTCCGCACTGCCATTCAAATGCTCACTGCCTCAACAGCCCAGCTCACTCAGCACACGCGTGCACTACAAGCGCAGCAAAGCTCTCTTGCCCGGCTTTCCTCAGTGCAGAGCACGCGCGATGCAAGCCGCTCCCGCCTCGCAGACGCCCACCTCGCGCGCCGCGCCGCTGCTATGGCCGAAGCCGAAGCCCGGCTCCGTGAAGCTCAGGACCACGTAGCAGAGAAAGTGGCAGATTCACGGATGAATGTAGAGCAGGCCTCCAGCGAGGCGGCAAGATTGGTGTGTAGTATTGGGGAGGCGGATGATAAAGTACTGCAGGGCATGGAGAAGTTGGCGCGGGAGCTGGTTGGTGGCGAGGAGAGAGAGGCTGAGAAGGAGCAGGAGCTGGACAAGCTAAACAATGAGGCGATGAGGTACGCTTACGTTTGCTTTTAGGTCCACAAGAGACTCGGGCAAGCTGGCCATGTAGTGTTCTCCGGTCGAAGAAAGCTCCCGGCTAACAGATCCTTTTTTTTTTTGCTCTCTTCTAGGCTCATCAAATCTACCGTCGAGCTAGCCCGCACTCGCCTCGACCGCGTGTATCTCGACGGCCTAACATCGCCTCTGGCTGCCACTGGCTTTGGCACAGATGAGCTGGAATCGACCGAAGCACTGCAGATTGAAGTTGAGTCTCTCTATGCCGAGATCCTACCAGTAGCCCAGATGGCAGTGGAGAACAGTTTCTTAGAGCCGGCGCGATCAGCATTACTAGCCCAACATACAGCCGAGAGACAGCATACCGCAGCGGGGCTGAGATACGTGAGTACTACATTTCACGACACGGAGGCCTCTCTTGTTGGCCCTGATAGACTCTTTGAGTGTCTATGTATTATTATGGTTATGGTATATTTTCGTGGGGCTAATTAGAAAATTATGTTGTCGCATCAGACAAACGAGTGCTTCGAGCATCTCCTAGATCGCATGCGACGAGTAAAACATAGGCTAGAAACTCTCCAAGCACACCAGGCTACAACGATTCTCCTAGCCGAGGCCGCGGAAAAAGAACTCTCCACACCGATTACCATGCCGGCGCTACCCCAGAGTCCTGACAATTGCACACCTACGGCTACGGGAACCTCTCCAGCCCCCACCACAGGGCGACCCAAAATCTCAGATCCAGTGACTCCGGGGCCAGCGCGCCGACGATGTAACTCCTCTTTGGCCTCCACAGCGCTTGAGCGAGCCCTACACACGCTAGGCGTCAAACCACCCGATCCCATGGCGGCTACTAGCAAGGCCATGGCAGATCTCCAGCTCCTACAAATGCTAGCGCGGACTACAGCTGAGCGTTCATTGACCGTACAAGAGACATCACGCAACGCACAGGCAAGCTTCGAAAGCAGCGCGGCGCACCACCTCGCAGACTCAAAGCGGGATATCGACACGCTCTTGGACCACATCAAGGCAGACTATCCGTTCGGAGACGTTGGGCTGGCCGATCCAAGCATGGCAGAGAGTTTGGCATGGATCGGCAGGGAGGTCAAAGAGGCTCAAGAAAGAATTGCCAATGTCCAGACTAGCCGGGTTATGGGCGGGGAGGAGAAGGATAAATTTGTAGAGATGTGGCGGTAGTGGCGTGTGCCGACACACAGCAGGAAAGACAAGCAAGCAAGGCAAAGTAGACAAGTATACCCATGCCCAAAAAAAGAAGGGAAACTAGAAAAAAGAAAACTCCAGCCTATCCGTGTAATAAATGCGCAACAAAGCTAACAAAAGAGACAATCAACGAGGAAGAACAAAACAACAAGGATTGGAACATAATGTACAAGCAGACAAAGGGGGAAGGAAGGGTAGAGCAAAAGGGCCATGCCCAAGAAGGGAAAGGGACATTATAGCTCACTCTTTTCAGAGAGGCCAGAGGCAACTGATGATGAGGCCTCTTTCTCATCCTGATGCTCCTCAGCGGCCGAATCGTCAAACAGCGATGGCACGGTGACCTGCGGCTCTTCTGGATCGACCTGTGTGGAAAAGATCGGCTCGCCTTGGAGCAGAGCCTCGGAGGAGGCCTCGGCCTTCTCGGCAGCAGCTCGTTCGGCAGCCTCTGCTTCGGCTTTGGCCTCCGCGGCCAATCTCTCGGCTTCAGCTCTGGCCTCAGCCTCGGCCTTTTCCCTAGCCCGTTGCTCGACCGACTCAAGATCGAAATCGTCTGTAACATCGTTGTGCAAGAACTTGGCGCTCACCACCTCCTTGATTTCACCAAGTTGTTTTACTGCTGCACGTGCCAGATCCATTGCCTGATCCTCGATAGCGTTGGCATAGTCGTGGGTCAGGCTGAGATCCGAATGTGTCACAATCATGGCTTTGAGGTCATCGGTCCATTCATCGAAACGGGCGCGCAGTTCATGGTACTTGGCCCAGTCCTTGTACGTGACTCCGTCCATCCAAGCCCACTTCATGCCAATTTTTTGCAAAGCCAAGTCACGCATAGTGTCCAACGTCTTGAAGTGTGAGTCGGCATTCTCTGTGATGGCGGCTTGTAGCTGTGTGTCGAATTTTTGGCGCCATGAGCGAACTTCCTCGGCCTGGGTCTTGATAAGAATGCCAGTTTGGCGCACCAGAGCAGCAACCTGGGTATTGAACAGATCCAGGGTAGAGTACTGGCTGTCCTTTTGGTCCAGGGTTTCCAGAATCTGGGTCTTGAGGGTTTGTATCTCCGTGTTAATAGCCTGACCAAGCTTATCAACCAAAGCGTGGCCAGTCTCCATGAGCGGCGAATTCAAGATATCCTCAGTCACGCCATGAATAAGGCTATCGATCTCCGCAGCGCCCTCGTCTGCAGCCTTGGAAAACCGCTCCTGCCACTCTTTAAGATCAGCATCAACCTGAAGGCGTGCATCACGGCGCAGTTGAGACTCATTCTCGGATGCCTCGGGGGCTCCAATCAGTGACGGGTGGGAGTATTTCATATTGTGGCGGCTACCAGCAGAGCTAGAGGCCGCAGCAGTGGCTGTCTTTCCGCTCGCAGCAGGCTTTGTCTTAGAAGCAGGCTTTTGGGGCGGCTTGACAAACGAAGACGTCTTGGCCTCACTAAGTAGAAGTTAGCATACGGGTGGCCTTTTTATTTTAATCCAACCACGCCTGCCTACAGCTCAAACTTACGCAGATGTTGACGAACGCAGAATATGGGTAGTCTTCGCCTTATGAAGACCCTGCTTCCCCTTGTATCGCCCCAGGCGCTTCCCAATACGCACCAACTGAGGCTCAACGTTGTTCGTGTAGACCACTTTGACGTGGGGCCAGATGGCGGTGTCTAGAAAGATATACGTCTTATTCAAAACCCATACGGCCGAGGGCACAGCCGTATGCTTGGTGAAGTCCGATGCTGCCTGGTACGAAGCACAAGCGTACGGCTCGACAGCCACGTAAGCAGGAACCAGCACCTGGTGATACGCATGCGCAGCGCCGTCCTGGGCGAGCAGATAGTATGGGGCCAGAGCTTCGGAAGTCTTTTGCATAGCCGGAGCAATCTGCTCGTTGTAATGCCGGCGAGCCTGGGCCTCGTACTGGCTGAGCCATGGCCGCACCAGGTCATCGTACTTGGCACCCGCAAGGTGGCCGGCCTGCTCAAGACGGGGACCAGCCGTCTTAACGGCATAGTTTCGGGCGGGGGTAAAGACAAAGGTATCGGCCGATTGGTAGTACGGCCGGGCAGCGTCGACGTAGGAAGCGATATACGCATTGTAGTATGGCGAGACGAAGGGCGAAACCGAGGCCCGCAGCTGGAAGTACGGCTCGCAGAGGGCCGGGAGAGTGGGGCTATCATGGGCGGACGTCTCCGGGGCAGTCGGGCAGCGGAAAAGGATAGTGATGATGGCGTACCAGGCAAAGAGTCTAAACACAGAAGTTAGCAGCGGCCGGAGATAACGGATGGACATGATGTCAGTTTTGCAGGCAGCCAGGAGGAGAGATCTTGACAGTGAGATGGGGGAGAAAAAAAAAAAAGGAAAAATTAAAAAAAGAGGAGAAGCCTAGGACAGAGCCCTAGAACGAAAGGCACCTGCCCCATTGGAAGTGAGATATTGGCTTAGAAAAGTCTACGCTCTTTCCTGCTGAGCTTCTCTCTCTTGCCTTGTTGTCGCGTTCCTGTTGTTTTGTGGTTGTGTGCACTAGCTGCTCCTTCCCTGACTGTCTACCTCTCCAGCCCCTCTACCGGACTTGTGGTGTCGTCTTACCTAGCTCCAAGCCCAAAAACGCGCATGAGGAAAGAGCCGGCCCGCGATGACGACGTCTTGTGCTTGTTGCTTTGGCTGCCTGCCATTTTCTGCTGGGCCGGCGCGCCGCTACCAGCTGGCGCTGCTGCTGGTGTTGGCGCTGCTGTCGCTCCTGCTGGTGGCCTAGCGTTTGGGGAAGCCACGGCCATTGTGTAACTTGAAACAGAGTTGGAAACAAAAAAAATGGAAAGAGCGGGAAAATGGAAGATCGGGAAACTGCTCTGCACGTCGAAAGGCTTGGAACGAGGCTTCGGGCCGTTGAATTACGCGTGCGCAATTGCCTTTTTCTCTGGCTCGTGGTCGGCTCAGCTAGGTTGGTGGTGGTAGCGCGGTAGCTCCCAGCTTTGGCTAGATTTCAACGAGCAAAAGGAACAGGGAACAAACGATAGCAACCAGCCTTGTAGGATAAAGATAAAGCACAAGAGAAAAAGCCGTGGAAATGTGGGCGGGCCGAAAGAGGCGTAAAAATGATGCTGGAATCGGAAGAAATGCTGCAACAAAAAATAGGGCAGCAAAGAACAAAGGCAGATAAGAGGTTGAACAGGGCTAGATAACCACGTGCAAAAGCTCTGTTCACTCAGCGCGACCTGTCTTCTTTTTTTCTGTCTTCCTGCTTCCTGTGGCTTTTTCTATGTGGGCTTCCGGGCCTGCTTGCTGTTATGCCAACGCCAGGTTAATGCTACGAAGCCACCCACTGCAAAGGTTTCGTTGGTGTCTGAAAGCTGAATCACTCCCTAAGCTTCGTCTCATCTTCGAAGCAACTACGAAGAAAATGTTTTTGACCCCGGACCCACTGACGTAACGGATCCCATGGCCAATCAAAGAACCCCATGTTTTGTGGTTCGATACATGTAGGGTTACCGTGTCGCACTGTAAGGGTTAGGTTGCATCTTGAGGGAGGATTGCAACCATGCGATGCTGATGTGTATGAAACTATGTAACTATATGTTATTGGGTATTTTGTTCTTTTTAAGTCACTGGCCCAGCCTTGCAACCGTAGATTCCACAAGCAAACAAATCAATCCATCGACCCGGCCTCGGGTCCTTGTTCAAGCCCTGCTCCAGAGCCAGCCTTCCCCCACATCATGTCGCCATGTCTCCGACTCCGCTGCCCCACCGCTCGTTCCCGCCGCCAGTCTTCCAGTATTCTAGCGCGCGTTGTATCTCAATGAGCCCATCGACCATCCTTTCTGTCGTCGTTTGCAGCTCAAAGTTGCTCAAGAAGCAGAAACTGACTTCGAGTCTCGTCAGCTCGCCGTTCTTAACGCCCCCGACCTGAGCAATGCGCGCGTGTGGCCACGAATGGTCCTCTAGTGCCTTGCTTGCCACGTCTAATGCCGCCAATAAGAGGCGGTGCACGTTGCGCGGCGTCACCTGCATCGTGCCCTCGGTCCGCGCTAGTCGGAAGAGTGTCAATGCCGTCCAGATGTACACGCCGCTGCTGTGGGTACAGTATTTATGTAGTCGCTGCAAGTATTCGCGTGCTGTAATTTGTGGCGGGTGCTTGCTGTAGAAACGCCGCGTAATGGCGTTGTGCTGTGCCGAGAATGGGTGGGGCATGGGGACGTCGAGGAGCGGGTCGCCGGTGGCAGGCGGGTGTGGCTGTAGCTGTGGTTGCGCCTGCGCCTGCGTCTCTTGGAGTTGGTCCTTGTTTGCGCCAGAGCTTTGTGGTCGTTGTGGCGGTTTCTGTTGTTGTTGTTGTTGTTGTTGCTGTTGTTGTTGCTGTTGTTGTTGTTGTTGCGGCTGCTGCTGCTGCTCTTCCTTCTTTTGCTGGCTATGCCCTTGCACGGCTTGCTCGTCCTTGAGAGCCAACTGGCGCAAGCGTGCCAAGTCCCGCTCGGAATTAGACCGAATGATGTGCACTTTCTCGGCCTCCATCCCGCGCATATTTGTCATTGTGGCCGTCGGATCATGTGGGCTTGGCGGGATATCCTCATGGTTATGTAGCAGCATATCTACTACGTCTGTTAACAGCTCTAGAGCCAGCAGTGGCTTCATCTGTAGGGGGCCCGCTGGCTTGGGCACCGGTGGCGACAGCGGCGTTAGGGGAGATGCGAGCGGCGATGCCGTCGTTGCGGCTGCGGCTTCGGCGGCCCGGAGCGGGATAACGAAGGGGTCTTGCGACGGCACAGGAGCCGGCGGGGGAACAAGTACTGCTACTTCGTTAACGGCAATCATCGTAGACAGACGGCAGCTGCGATGGTAGTTAATGAAGTGTGTTTAAAGAAGCGGCGGCGACCGTAATTGGAACGCAAGCTGCAGAGCCGTTCAGGAGCTCAGGTAGGAATGCGTAGGGGAATTGAGAGTAATAGCCAAGCGACTTCAGCGGCACATGTGTTTTGTCTTCGGTTCGCCCTGATTCGCGGAAGGGCGGGTTTGATCGAGATGAGGAGATCGGACGGACTTTGGCGTGTCTTGCTCGGGTCCAGGGACAAGGATTTTGTTGGGTGTTTCTTGTCACCTTCTCAAGAGCACGCGACCTTTTTTCTTTTTTCTTTTTTTCTGTTGTTTTGCGCCTAGTTGGGGTTGGGGCCTGACCAAAGCTGGGGGCACCGACAGTGTCTTCTCCAGGCTATTCTGCGAGGAGAGCTGGTGAAATGGAGAGGAGAGAGAAACAAAAGCCAAAAGCTGCAGTGATGAGGGAGGAGGGGGAGGAAACAAAAACGAAAGCCCTTCGCAGAATGAAAAGAAGAGAGGAAAAAAGAAAAAAAAGAAAAAAAGTTGGAGCTGTTTATTTGCGCATGGATTTTCGGGCCGTTGTCGTAGCCCTCCAAAATAGTTAAGCTAGTGGGTTTTACTACCTTGAGGGCCTCCATAGTAGCTTCAGCCTTGGCATAACGAGAAAACAAGGAAATGAGAGATGGGCAAATAAAGTTTCTTTTTTTCTTTATAGCTTGGCTGTTCCTGTCTACTATGACGCCAAAAATAGATCAGACGATACATACGTGCCACTCATACACCTATCAAGCCATTCTACAAAAAGGAGAGGGGGGAGCAGCAGTTGGTTGAGTCGCAGAACAAGGTATGCACTGCTAGGGCTCCTCTTTGCTACGGCAAGGTTACACCAATAGCCAGCCAGCCAGCATTACCCCAAAACTAAGACAAAACAAGGGAAAAAAATTATAAAAGCAACCCCCTCCCCTCCGCCGTTGACAGCCCCGAACACTGGTCAAGCCAAAAAGAATGGGTATGTTGACAAGAACGAGATTCGAACTCGCGCGGATTGCTCCACTGCGAAGCTTCTTCACATGATGGATAGAAACCTGAACACAGCGCCTTAGACCGCTCGGCCATCTTGCCTTGGATTCGCGGTAATACCCAGCCATATTAGTGGCTTTAGATTATCCACTTTGGATGACTAAGCAATCTAGAGCGGGCCGGCATATTACTGAGACACTAATAGAACAAATAGATGGTAGACGTAAAACAGTAAATACCATACAATACAATACAGGCTAGCAGACACTTGAGGGCTGGGCACTTGACGCTACTGGCTACTCTCATCCAGAGCTTACCGTACTGCGGCCAAAAAGAATGGCAGGTAGACAGGTGCTCAAGACCAAATACCCACTTACACATACATGCGTTAAAAATACGGACAAACTAGGCGTGGTGCCTACGGCCCAGCTTGGCCACCTACAGTATTTTGGCATATACGCTTCAATCATAACACGCCATTTGGCCGTGGGAGATGCGGGGAGGCGCGAGACGGGGTGGGTGCGCGGATGCGCAAAGGCTGTCTGTCACAAGGGACACAGTAGATTATGGGCAAAGCATCTGCTGGGGTGCATGAAAAGCACGTATAGCCAAACAGGAGGCGCCAGGCTCTCCCGTTCCACTTAGTCCCCGGGAGTCTGTGCTTTTGGGCTTGGCGTTTGTTTCTAATTGGCCTGTGGTGTGGAGTTTTCACGTTGCTGCTGTTCTTCTTGTCGTCGTGCCCCCTAAAGCCAAAGTAGCCTACCAGAACCGCCCGAGTCAAACAGCACTGGATCCGTTGCTAGACAGAACTGGCCCTCCAAAAGGCCGACTACTACGGCCTTCTTTTAGGCGCGCTCTATGTCTTGCGCATGTCTCCCTTTGTGTTTCGGGCACATGCCTGTGACCACCTCTCGTGAAGTAATCGCAGCCGCTTGTGCTGCTCTCCATCTGGCCATATCGTACCATTGCTTACGCCACAATACGAACATGCCGTCCTCATCACAGCCTCACAAGCAGCAGGAATTAATTAAAACAGTAGAAGCAATAGTCAATAAGAGATGAAGAGTCGTGAAGGACTGGTATCAAGAGAAAAAAAAAAAGAGCCATAGCCAGAGTATGTCAAAAAGAAATAGAAAATGGCACAAGGGGAGGAGAAAATAGCAGGAAAAAGAAAAGAAAGGAGAAAAAAAAACCGCTGAGAACAGGCAAAACCAAAGAGCTCCAGAATATCAATCCGATGCAGCAACAAAAAAAAAGAAAGAAAGAGATGACCCCCGCGACAGTTGCTGAGTACAAATACACCCAATGCATATCCATGTATCTTTATGTTCTCCATCTTTGTTTACACCCCACACCCACACCCACATCTACACCTAACACCCACCCCACCCTAGGCCTCCTCCATGATCCCCCCCTCACCACCACCCTCATCACGCCACTCCCGGCTCCGACCTGTCAGCTTCTTCACGCCGCTAACACGACCGGCCCAGAGTGCCTCAATCGAACTGCGAAAAGTAAACGCACGCTGCGAGCTGATGACACCAATAGCTTGCAGGACAGCTTTGCGACTATCACGCCCAAACACGGCAGGATGGTTAATCCATTCCAGGCTAGCCTCGAGCTCAGCATCCAGCGCAGCAACAGTCACCGGGTCGATCCCGACATTCAGGCCAAGCCCATCACTAGACCGACTGTACGCAAGCGTATTTCCATAGCCGCCATTGGCCGTCGAGCTTGATGTGGGCGTGGGCGGAGATGGGGTGCGCTTACGGGGAGGCGTCAGCGAAGTCGGTGACGAGTTGCTCACGCTTGGTTGACTCGGCACAGGGATCGGGGGAGTAGACCGGTTAGGCGGGGGGACAGGGGGAAGACCACCCTTGCCCAGGCCCTTGAGAATAGTGCGAGTCTCATTGAGCAAGGTATGTGCACGGTCGTGCTGTCCACGAGAAACCAAAGTAAGCGCCCGAGTCAGCATATCTGACGTAAGCAGCTCCATGCGGCGCTGCACAATTCCAGGATGCGGAGGAATAGGGGGCACCATGGCCCATGACTTTTTGTTGTTAGACGCCGGGAGCATCGTAATAGCCAGAAGGGAGGGCCGGGGCATGTGAGTAAGGGTCCCGTCACGGAGGATGTCACCCCACGTAAGGTCAGCCTGAATAAGAGGGACCTCCTCCACAGACATAGTGCGCTGCTCGTCAGAGTCCATGTTGCCTCCTAATGCCTCAAGGCCAGAAACTAGCGTATCCCATGTGTCTTGAGGCAAAGCCTCCTGCGTAGCGTTATCGGGCATAATTACCAGCTGCACCAGAACATCGCGCCTATCTCCGAAGCGCAGATCACCCAATGATGCCTCGGCATCACGGCCAGCAGCCCGCTTGGTAATCTGCAACGCTCCGCTGATCTTGTGGAACTTGGCCGGGGATCCCTCGGGCAGCTTGAGCTTTAGCTTAACATTCTGGTGTGAGAGGGACTGCATGGAACCTAGGCATCCTGCTAGACACTCGCGCAGCATCATCCAGTCTTTGACGTAAGTATATGAGGCCTTGGTGCGAGTAGACAGCTCAATCATAGTATCAGGCTTGTGCGTCATTCCCAGTCCAAACGAGTGAATGGTGATCTTGGCCGCCTCAGCACGCGAAACAACAAAATCAACACTATCGGCATCCGAGGTTGACGCATCGCTGATAAGCATGATTGTGGCAATGGGGTTGTTGTACTTTCGCTGCATCAGCAGATCCATGGCAACATTAGCTCCCTCAACAACATCGGCCCGATGGCTCTTCTGGCCTACTGGTTTGATGGAACCAAGAACATTAGACCAACCATGCCACGCCTTGGTAGTCATGCCGACAATTGGGACTCCGCCACCACCGGAGCCAAAGGTAACCAAGCCCATGCGATCGCGCTCTCCCAAAGTGCTAACCATGAAACGCAGAGCATCCCGGACCAGGTTTATCTTGACGCCCTGCATAGACGATGAAATTGGGACAACAACCACAACATCAATAGGCACATGAACTGAGGCTTGCATGCTCAGTGGAGGCGTGCGTGCTGCTATCGAATTGGCATAGTCAACGGGACCCGGCGTGGAAGACTTGGGGACGCCCCATGACGCCACAGAAGAGACGCGCTGCCTAGTCGACGAGGAAGTGGTACTATTGCCCCAGTCATCGTCCTCGACCTCTGAGTAGTCGCCTGCGCCTCGTCTGTCATACTCAGGACTGCGGACAGGAGATGCCTCAACGGCGTTAAGATCGAGGAGAGCCTGTTGCCAAAGCTTGAGTTGATTGCGGTTCTCAAACTTGAGGTGGAATTGTGGCAGCTCAGCAACGGAGAGACTGAGAGTTAGAATATGGGAGATCTCATCAGGCGAAGCAATCTCCAACACCTCATTGAGATGCTTCTTGATGAGAATCGAACCTTTAAGAGTGCACCTTGTCGTCTTTTTAGGCAAGCCAGAGGCGGCATCATCGGGATTAAAGGCCATTTGTTGGTTGATTTTTTTCTCTTTGACGCAAATCAACATTTCGGCAAACAAATAGCACTCCAGCTCCTGCCAGGAGACCCGGTCCTTGCCGACACGCAGCGTGCCATACAGGCGCAAGCGACCAAAGCGACCAAAGTCAAGTCCATGCCAATTGTCAACACGGTTGCGCAGGTTTTCCGTGATCTCATCCAAAACCTCGCGGGATTCATAGGGGTAAAATCGAGGGGCTGTCCGGACAGGCGAGGGTGGCCTGGCGTAGCTATCTTCCGAGCGAGCTGTAGATACGGGCACGGGCTGGGGAAGGGGAATTATTGGGACTCCCAAGTCCTCGGGGTCGGCTTGCCACTTGTTGTCGGGCACCTCGACGGTAATCAAACAGGTTATGCTCTGTTGCTGACGCGAGCGGTTGATTGTGGGGAACTCGGAACGAACAATTACAGTGGGGTGAGGTATAGGGTTCCGTGCAATGGGCCGCGGGCTGCTGATTGTAGTCTCCATTGCTTGGACATCGTAGTCGTGCCGGCGGCTAGGCCCGCTTTGTGTAGTTTCGGGATATCCGTTAGAAAAGCTTGTGGTAGAGGCTGCGCCAGTGACTTCGCTGTCGGAGCGCTGGTGAGTGTGGGTAGTTGAGCGAAGCGTGTAGCGCTCACCCCCACTCTGTGAGCTATCTCGGGCTCTTGTAGTGCTCGGATCACGAACTCTAGCAGTGCTACTATCGCGTGTATCTCTACTGTCACGGTCACGAGGATCTCGTCCATTGAGGCTGCCGGGCATAGACATGGCTGTGTTGCGAGGGTTGGACTCGGTGCCGCTAAATCTCGCCGTGGTTGGACTAGTAACAGGAAGTGGTGCTTGTGGAGATGGCGGCGGCGGTGGTGCATCCCAAGCGCTATTCGCTGCGCTGTTTCGGCCACTTCCGGGCGTTGGGGTAGTGGTTGCTTGTGATCGGCTGTCATGAGCCGAGGGCGATCTCACCATGTTTGAAATTTTTTCTAAGGGCTGTTTAGTAAAATGCACAGCAGCAACAAGATAGGCCCTTCAACCTTGAGCCAGTAAAATTACTAGTAAGAATGGCTGTAACTCACCAATATCTATAACATTCCCGCCTCTACTAGTGTCGAGATGGAGCGGGGCATCGCAAGTTGGGCAATACTGAGATTCGAATTCTTTGATGAGGGCGTAGAAGCAGGCTTCATGTGCCACGTGGGTACATGAAAATTGGAGGATGCGCTCTCCCCGAAGGGTGTGTTCAAGAGGCTCCTCGCACACTGCGCATTCGCTACCGACAAAAGTGCGTTCCCTGCGGCCGCGGCTGCGATCTGATGATGACATTGCTTGCTGGCCAGTCCCGCCGCTGGCTATGGAGGGGTTTCGCTCCTGGGAGGTGTGATATTGTGGCTGTGGCTGCAATTGCAGCTGTTGATGTTGGTGTTGTTGTTGTTGTTGTTGTTGCTGCTGCTGCTGGCTATAGGTGTTTGCGGAAATAGACGTGCCTGAGAGGAAGAGAGGGAGAAAGAAAAAGTGCATGGTTAGCGGATTGGTCTAAGACTAAATAAAGTAAGGTGGTTCTAAAGGCAGAGAGAGTGGCGCTTGTTTTGTGTCAGGGGCCAGAAGGAAGGGGGTCGATAGTCGTCTTGGACTAGAGATTTTGGAAGGTTTCTAAGCTGTTAAGAAGTAGCCAAGGGCTAACAATCAAAAGCAAGACTTTTTGATTCCTTTTTGCTCGCTCTTGTCCTTGTCCTCGTCATGTCTTGTTGGTCCGTTGAATGTGGCTGTTGTACTACAGTGAGTACCGAAGATACACAACCAGTCATGAGACGGGCCACTGCAGGCATCGATAAGACTTGCCTAGACCCAACATACGACAATGAGGAAGATGGGAAAAGAGGAGGGGCCGGCGCGTATGTTGCACATAGCCACAGTCAACAGAAGGAAGCCCACTTTGTCTCTCATGATCGTGAGGCACAAGGGGCGTGTGCAGCAGTATTTACCTTTGGCGGGATATGACGGGCCTGGCTCATAAAGTATGGGATTGAGAGCAGGCACTGGTGGCTCGTCTCTATCCCTCTTCTTTTTTCGCAAACGGTCGTGGAGATCGGAAAAGTGGTGCTCTCTCTCGCGTGAAGGTCTTTCGGGGTGACTGGAGGAGGAGTGAAATGAGGTGGTGGAGGCAGAGAAGGGGCCGTTACCGAAGCCGCGTTTTGATCGGCTAAACATGAAGGATAACGTGGAAAAAGAAGAAGAAAAAGAAAAGGAAGAGAAAATAAAAAAGAAGAGGGGGACAACAAGAAGCAATAAAAAGAAAATTAAAGAAGAAAAAAACGACACGAGGAACACAGAAAGAAGGAAATCTACAAGGAATTCTGCACAAAGAAAAGACGACCCAGGGATGGATGGATGGATGGATGGATGGGATGTGATGTGTTGCGGTTTGTGGGCAAGGTCAAGGCCGCCTCAGGTTTCTTCTGAGTCTTCTTGCGTCTGGGTGTCTTGCATCTGAATTGGACGATAGGCTTTTAAGTGCGAGCGCAAGACGAGACGAGATGAAGCGAGAGTAGAAATGGAGTATATTTCCTTTTTCTTCGTCTTCTATTCTTCCCGGCCGGGCTGAAGCTAGCTACTGCAAGGCGATTGCAAAGAACGCTGAGCCGAGGAATAGAAGGGTCGACGGCGGTGAATTGGCGCGGGTCAAACAGTCTGAGCAAGGGCTGGAATTGAGGTTTTGTAGAGGCCAGAACAGTCCAGAACAGAAGCACGCCGAAAATAAGGGTCGTGAAAGGAAGGGAGTCCAGAAGCGAGAGACGCGAGGCCGTTTTCTTTTCTTTTTATTTTTCTTTTGTTTTCGGGAGGTTTTGACAGCAGATCACGAGAAGAAGGGAAAAGGAAATAAAGGAAGAAAGAAAAAGAAACAGGAACGAACAGGAATCACAAGGGCTTCTCCGTTCTTTTCGACTTTATTGCAAGGCAAGGCGTGAAGCAGAGCAAAGAATGGTGCATAGCACAGCAGAAAGCAAGGACTTTTAAGCAGCCCGACCTGGCCTGGCAAAGGCGTGGATTTAGCGAGTGTTTGAAGCAGGGAATATTGCTGCAACGCAGCTGCACAAGCACAGGCAAGCAGGCAAAGCGTACAAAGCAGAGCCAGGGCTTGTTCTTGGTCTGTCTGATCCAAGCCAGGCCAAGCCAAGCGGGGGGAGTGCACTGGCCTCATAAACAAAGTCAGGGCCACAGAAAAAGAGGATTCAGAAAGCAAGGCCCAAGGCCAACATCGCTGTCATCGTGACTGCTGCGCGTTGCTTTGGCAGCTCAGCTTCGAGAGAAGAAAGGCTGGAAATGAGGCAAGAAACGCGGGATGGAGAGAATCTTTTGGAGGTTTAGCCCAGACCAAAGTACAGACGGCAGCCAGTACAAGGCTGTCACAGCGATCCCCGCCTACAAAGGAAAGAGGTGAAATTCTTTCTTGGCACGTGAAGGCAAAAAGGGAAAGAGCCAAGGAAAAAGAAGAAAAAAAGTGATAAAAGTGATAAAAGAAAAGACAAAAACGTGATGTTCCTTTTTTCCTTTGACTGGCAAATTCGGAAGGAGGCAGGCTTTCTTTGTTCGTGCAGTTGCCCAAAAAGGCCATGCGCCAAACCCACCAGACAAGGCCAGAACAAATACGAAGAAAAAAGGCAGGAAATGCTACTCAAGACCCAGCACTGTCACACCAGCCTAGTTGTTGCAAATACCTCCCTCTACTACGATGCCCATCGTCCATCGTCCACCGTCCATCGTCCATCGTCCATCCCATCGCCATCCATCACCCACAACCCACAGCCCAAGCCCACGCAAAAAAATGGCGGTCGACAACTTGGGACGGCTCACGTAGCCGAGTACCCTCCCCAACAAGGCAGGAGCCATACAGAAACAGAAACAGCCACAATCACGCCCGGCCGGTCCTCCCCTCTGAGCGCTCCCATTGGCCAGAAAACAAGACGCCTTGTTTTATATCCTCCCCATAATGCAAGGCCGTGATCTTTCCCCTCTACACATTTCGTCTGTGTGCTGTGCACGTTCGGCGTTGCAAACATTTGTCTATCTGCAGAAGCCCAGGATCTAAAAGACCTAGGAGATGGTTAAAACCTAGTAGAAAAGAGAACTACAAAGAGGGCAAAGCGCAGCAGGAAGCGTCTGAGCACAGGCAGCCTAGTTGGTGTGCTGTTATTGCCTTGCCAATAGGAAAAGAAGAGCAGACAGCAAAATTGGGGAGGGAAGGACAAGGCAATGTGATGGGCGAGGGCCCAGCAGGGATACATGCCCATCCATCTAGAGGAAGGGGGGATCGGAGTGCGAACTGAGGAGAGCCAGATCCAGGGGCCGGGGACACGAGAGGCCGTCGTTATGGAAGCCAACCAAAGTGCGCCGCCATAAACCGCTGGTTGAGAATTTTGGGAAGCAAGAAGTCGCACCAAGCTAGCAAGCAATCAGTTAGTCGGAACAAACACGGCAGGGCAGGGCAGGGCAGGGTAGGCAGCCTGGAGGGGAGAGGCAGAAACAATATCTCCTGCAAAGATAACATAGCGTACATCGAACAAGCCTTCTTCCTCCTGCTACGACTCCTTCAGTCAAAGCTTTTGATCAGACGTTTTTGGACATCAAGTAGGTAGTAGGTACAGGAAAACAAGGGTTATGTGGCCAAATAGGGTTAACATGAAATGAGACGGGCTAGCTCAGGGGAACTTTCTTTCATGGAAACACAACTTAGCACAACCTAAAAGCTTACTCTTTGTTCTAGCTCAGTCTAATATTGGCCAATATTGGACTAGGAGAAGGTCCAGGAGACAGGGTCAAGTTTAACGTTTTTCAGGGCTCAGCGGCGTCGCATAGCGAGCGAAAAAGCTGATCTGGAAGCTGTCAAGTCCGCACAAGGGGAAGGGGGTGCTGTTCTTTTTATGCAAGCCAGGACGGGCTGTGCATAAAACGTGCATTTATTCTCCAAGCCTGTTTATCCTCGCACGAGGCAGCCCGGAAATTGGTGCTGGCAGGAAGAGGCCAAGTTTTTCATGCCATTCTGGGTTCCTTTTGTGCACGGTTATGCATGCAGTGAGAGCGCGTTGCACAGATGAGTAGGCAGGAAGGCTTTGTTCATGCTATAGTGTGCAGCAGAAGTCGTTTTTGGGGGTTGATCCGTTCTATTAAAAGATCTCTATGGAAAAGGGCAGCAGGAAGCAGGAAGCAGGAGGCAGAGATCAGGGAGCAGGAAGCAGGAGGCAGAGAGCAGAGAGCAGGGAGCAGGAAGCAGGAAGCAGGAAGCAGGAAGCAGGAAGCAGGAAGCAGAAGCCGGAAAGCGGAAAGCGGAAAGCAGAAAGCAGAAAGCAGAAAACATCAGAATACACATGGCAAATAGCAGAGAGCAGAGAAACATAGGGACGAGCTGTCGCCTCCAAGGCCGACTCGACGTTGGTTTTGCAGCTTTGGGAAAGTACAGAACAAAACGCAACTGCCAAACGCCTAAGAAACAAGGAGAACAAAAGAACAAAAAAGGGGGGCAACCCACAAAAAGAAGGCAACAGTCTATCTCAAACAACGAGGCAGAAAGAAAAAAAGCAGGAACAACAGGAACAGGCAGGAACAGGCTGACTGGAGTTGGAGGCGACGTGACTTTGGAGGTGAAGAATATGCAAGGGAGAGGCCCTTCCCCTGACAAGCGGGGCCCGGTGAACATGTGGGTCTGAATGAGAGGGGTCTTTTTTCTTTCTCTTTTTTTTTTCCCCATCGATTGCTAGCTAGCCAGGCTCGAGCATTTCAAATACAGGCAGGCAGGAGGGGAAACTATAGCACATATTGTGTCAGAGCTGGCCGTGAAGAAATGAGCCTAGGGTCCTTTCTGGTAGTTTCCCCGCTGAAGCTCGGTTGCTACCAAAAGGACGCTTCTCCGTCTTGGCAGCTGCTTGTTTCGCTTTCTAACGCGCGGCAGGTTCTATCTACGAACTGCAGCAGCAGCTTTATAGCAGTTTCCGCTGTTGTTTTCGTTTGCTCCTGCCTGTCTGTTTGTATTTTTGTGCTGTTATTTCCGGTTTGAGCATGTAACACATGCTGACTAAAGGAATAAGTACATATGCGAGTACCGTGCACTTGTCTGTACTGCATTGCATATCTTGGTTGTCTCAGTCTCAGTCTCTCCTTTTTCTTGCTGGCTTTGTTCGTGGCCGGCAGGCCGGGCAGCACGCCAAGCCTAGCCCAGATGGAATGCCACACGTGGCTGAGCCCCTGCTCTGCTCTCAGGACAGAGGTGGACGGCCTGACCTGGACGACGCCGATTGGGGCAGAGGCAGTGGTGGGAAAATGTCTACAGCTTGGGCACAAGCCCGTAGGTTGCCTGCTTGCTTCTCTTGTGCGTCTGGAGCTAGGCATCAATGCTAGATGACACCCCTTTCACATGTCTTTCACGAAAGCCTTTCCCCTGTCAGGACCTGGCTTTTTCGCACGTTTTCTCTCCTCGCTTTAGTCCAAGAATAACCCACAAGGTCGTGTAGTGTATAGCTAAAGGGTCTGTGACATCACATCACTTTCTCTATTTGGGGCTTCTGCTCATATACACTGCACATGGTCTATTCTGATGGAAGCTTGAAACAGAAAGTACTGCCTGTTAGTTGCCGGCCAGTTGGCAGAAGTGCTTCTACGAGTGCTAGTGCCGCTCCTCGCGACTATCCAAAAAAATAAAAAACGTTTCGCAGCCGGCAAGAAGAAAAAAAAAGTTGCTGATAAAAACTCTCGGACATAGGGTAAGAGTAACGCCGGCCTAGCAGCTAGAAGGGTGTTTAGGCTCGAAAGGGGAGAGGATAGTTCCTTGTCGTTCAGCGGGGATGCCTACAAATTCGGCTTACCGTGTATTACCTGGGTTTAATATAGCAGGTAACCAAGGGTACAGCAATAGCAGCGTTCAGGTATCCGGGGTCAGTTACGGAAGTGCTGGCTATCAGTCGATAATATCTGACTGCAGGACTTACTGTACATGTAAAACTAAATAGTCTATTGCCGTTGATAGAGCAAATGTACATCAGCGCAGAATCCTTTGGCGCATGTTGTGTGGCTTTAATTAAAGCGGGCTTAAATTGCAGTCGTTGTGCGAGTGTGCTGTCCCCCCAGTCATCCCATCAGCCAAGCCTCTCGTTGATGTAGTTGGAAAAGTTCTGGTCTGCAATTCCCGCTATCGTCTATTGGATGGAAGTGCACATGGAAACAAGGGTGCTGCTGTACTATGGCGTGCTCTTTGCGACCTGGGTAGCTGTTTATTCTGCCGGCTGATGGAGAGCACCCTTGCCTCAGCTCAATCAATGCCAAAGTGCTATTAATCTGTGCGTTGGCTTTGCACGATGATGTTCTGCTAGTTGTGAGGGCCAAGAGTCTTCCCCTCGACGACTATTGGTTGGCTGGGTAGTGATACTGCTTTCTTGATGTGACCATCGGGATATGGCCATCAGCTCCGCATAATATTGCGAGGAAGTAGTGCAGTGGCAGCCAAGCAGGTCGCTATTCTGCGAATGTTTGCCTTCCACTAGCAGCTCTCACGGGCGCTGCGTGGAGCCTCTAACTCGTCTGTATGACGGGAAGCACTATTTAACCTGAAAGAACAACTTATATCTTTCACCTATGATGCCTGACCCTGACGGCTACTGCAGCATACGGAATGTGGCAGACGGCAGACGGCAGACGGCAGCTGAATTTCCTCCATGTGCTTAGCGGCTGGGAGCATATTTGCTAGATGCCTTATTGCACCCTCTTCTGGCTGTAGCCCAGCATCTTCCCATTTTCGGTCAGGCCCGTGCAGCCAAGTGCAATACTTTGTGTGTGTGTATGTATGTGTGTGCCTAGCAAGCCATTATGCTATCGCTGTAGTGTTCTTCGAATCGGCGCATTGCGCAATGCTTGGGAAATCTTTGTGTATTGAACTCGCTATGTTTTCCATGTTGCATAGCAGCCTCGAACACTCTGCGACCGGGGATTGGCACGCCACTGCTTGTGTAACTGCTGGCTGGCAGGAGATAGGCAGGCTTATTGAGCGGCCCCGGGAGTGGGCCATATTTACTTGCACAAGCTATCTATCAGAGGGGCCTACTACCCTTGTTGGGACCACCCTATTTTGCTCCTGGAAATAGCCATTTCTAACCGGCGGCATTGTGCGAAGACAAGTGCTAGGCCGCCCTCACTTTCGGGGATGTACCGGGTGGCCATGTCTGGCCTGATAAAAGGGCATGTATTTATCATGCTGCACAACAGGGACCACAGCTATGATTCTTCCGAAAATAAATACCAGGCGTTGGCCTCTTGATGTCTTCTTTCTTGTTTATCTCCTGGATCTAGAATCTCCTTGTTATCTTAGAGCACGCCTACTCGGAAATGGAACTAGTTAGTACTTGAATCTGACAGGTAGAGTGTTTGGGAGTGTTTCTTTTCGGCACAATACGCAAGATGCAGCATGGCTCAGGGCTTCCCTACGCTTGCTAAATGAAAGTCTCATGGCTTCCCCACAAAGACCTTGGGAATGAGGGTTGCCAACGTGTTCAAGAACTGGCTCTTGCGGAATGGATATGTAACCCTAGATATCCAACGCCAACTACAGCAGAACTAACAGCAAGTCATCAGCAGAAATAGCAGCAAGTCATCTGAAGAACTTCCGTGCTATATGCATACTGCTTGGTGTCATGGATGGCAAGTCCGGCTGCTTCTATCGCGATGGGCGTTGCCGTGGAAGGATAGGGCCTCTGTAGCATTGATCTGAGAGTCAATGTTTTACAGTCTGCAAAGTCTGCCACAGCGGGCTCTATTGCCTATGTTTCCCACGAGCCACGCCCTTGAATATTGGTTACCACTGAGACCATGCTAGACTTCTCCTAGCTAGACGGGGCAACGTCTCGTGGGCTCTGATTATTGCCGAACTCAACGTATTGGAAATATCCATAGAGCGGACTCTTGCGATTCGCTTTGGTCTCTTTCATCGGCGTGGCTATATTCTTAAGCTTATTAAAAGGGGGACATGTGTCTGCGTCAGCGGCTTAATACGAAGCACTCGAACCTCTAATCTCTGGAACTTTTAGGAAATTGTTGTTGGAGTTTCGCTAGCGACATCTCGTAGGAACCGTTGCATCAGAAGCTCGAGTTCATGGGCCTGATTTCGCCTTTGCCGGTCTGGATATTTGAAGAGTCCTGGCGTGGCAGAAGCTGCTTGTGCCACTTGCTAGGTCGTACGTCTGTAAAGGCCAGTAGACTTACTATGTGTCGTGATAAGGGCTGGATTTATGTGGATGTTGTCCTTTGTAGTAGCTAGGACGATACTAAGGCGATGTCAGCCGGCTACTTCTAAGATGGCTAAACGCATGCGCTTTGACACATAGGTGTATGAGCTGTCTAGCAATGCAGTCTTACTGCTGGGACGCGGCAAGTTGTCGATCGCTCTGGTTGGGCCGGGAGACACGCTATGGCTTCGCATAGGGCCTTTTGGCTGTCTGTTTGGCAATGGCTACAAGAGATTTGGCTGAGAGCATGCCTGTAGGAGGGACAGGGAAAAATGCTGTCTTTTTGCTGTAAAGGCTTGTCTTGTCGTATGTTCGTCCGAGATCATGTCTAGCATAATTGCGATGGTTCTCTCTGATTAGTCAAAACTAACATGCTTGTATCGTCTACTTGCCCTCCTATGGACATTGCCTCTATCTGCGAGCGTGCCGGTTCACTTGACGGGATGATGGCTAAGAAGTCAACCCAAGGAAAGGATCCCTATCGGCAAGCTCAAGCTTGGCATTACCCGTCAGTAGTCCATTGACACATCATGCTACCCGCAGTCAAACCGGCAGGGAAGAAACTCTAGGGAAAATTGGCGAGGTCATGCCTGAGTCGGAGAGGGAGGGGGGGGGATGGGAAATGCCATGACTGTAGGTTGTGTGGTCGGGTTGGCTGCGCTGTCTGCGTTGGCTGCTCCACTGAGGCTGCTATGGGCAGCTTTGTGCTGGCTCGTATTTCCTCCGAGGTCGCTATGCTGCATCGCACTTCCGATGTTTTTACTTACCTCATTGCAATTGTAATGCCGGCCGCTTTTTCAGATGCTTATGCATCCTTATGACTGTCTGGCTGGCAAAATACCATCACAAGATACTCTGCCCTAAGGCCTAGAACGCAAGGGCTGGGGAAGAAGGAAATTTCTAAACATGCTCTTTGTACTCCCCGCGTGCTGTTTGCCGAACAGAGCTTGTGGCTCGGGATAACATCATGACTGTGTTTTCAAACTGGAATGGCCTCAACTTCCAATGATAGTGTGTGTGATTTGAAGAAATATACCGCCGACTGTCGGAGAAGCCCGAATATAACACGAAGTGTTATCGCTTTTATGCGAGAAGCCTGGGCTGGAAATACCCACATGACTTTACGAGGCCGGTGATACTGTCGAATTGCCCCTAGCAAGCGCCTATATTTCTCTTGAAACGACTCCTATAAAGAGAAGTACACTCTTTGATGTTTGGAAACTCTATAGCCATTCTTTGACAAAGCCTGCAAATTGTGGTACGCAAAGACGCAAAAAGCCGGGTCGTTTCTACAGCCTACGCTGCGGGCCAGGCTTTTTCCTCATGCGTATCGTGTTTCCTTCACTCGTTCGTGAATAAGCTCGTGACGACCTCCGCGATGTCTGATCTAGCGAACTAGTTGACTAATAATATTAGAATTAAGCTTCTAGTGCTAATTTTTAGTTAGGTTAGTGAGGAATGACTGGTCGTTAGTACACACTACGCTCGGGCACTTGAAGAATCCATAGAATGAGGAGGTTTGTTGGTTGGCCCCTGCTAAGGGGTAGCCTTTAGTGGTGGGTGGTCTCTGCGCAACAAGGTGTCTAGCTTTCTATCATGCATACGAAACATGGCTCAACAGCCGAGTCGGGTTTGCCATCGGCTTAGGACATTGGGTAAACCTCCGTTTGTGCGTCCGGTTTACGGGGTATAGAAGGCGTTTTTAATTTGGGACCCCCGCGCTGTGTTGCGGCGGGCATGAGGCTGGCCTGTCCGAGATAGCCTCAAAATTTGGACCTTCATCAAGTGTATAGTATAGCACAAGTTTAAAGCCACAACTTTTTGGTGAGTGGTTAGCGTATCTCCGGTGGCCGCTGCTGCTTGCTATTTTGGTCCATGCGCTTTCACCCTGCTCTTACGCAACTGAAATATCCGGCTAGTGACATGCAAGCAATATGGAACTAGGTCTCATGCAATGGAAGACAGAGGCGACACTCCCGACCTGCTGGGACAGGCTGGTCCCGCTACCGGGTGTTGCGAGCCTTGGGTGCTGTATCTGACTTCGAAGCTCTCCGTCGTCAAAGTTGGTCGGCTCATAGCAAGCACTGCTACTCTGCGGGGTTTTCGCATGGTGTAGAGGCGCTCGTTAGGCGGCCTTGTGACTGTTGCGCGATGAGGATGAGGCTCTGCAACTAAGGAGAAGGAGGCTGGCGCGAAGGGGCAGGAGGATATCACGCCCGATCGCAAGCGTTTGGTCACTAGCGTGTGACTTGTGTGATTTAATTAGTCATGCTATCTCCTTCTCGCCCTCTCCTTGCCATGGCGCCATAAACTCGAGAGATATTAAGCAGGAGGGTTGGGGGCTAGTTTACGCACAACTATGCTATCGTATGTTGTGCGTTGCACAAGACTGCCCAAGCAAGCCAAGTACCAGTAGAGATATTATTGAGGCTATGGTCACGTTGTATTGTCGTATATTCACGGAATCTTACCTATTGGCCACCCGACCCGTAAAAGGGGGATGTGAGTCTCCAGAAGCCATCTTGATTAGAAACACCAGAATTTCCATGGTGATAGGAAAGGCTTTTGGCAATTTCCATTAGTTAATACTAGTTATAAGGATGCTTGTATAGCTGCCCATCAGGAATCGAGAGCACTAGACAAGACTATTTTCACTTCCGAAGCATCATTCCGCCGGAATAACACAAGCTTCTATGACTGTGGGGGATATGGCAAGTCCGTTTATGACTGATACTGGGTGGATTTGTGGCTCTTTTTGCCAAATTGCCGGTCTGGAGATTCCCTTGGATAGCGGCAGGGACTCCAAGCCTTATCGGGCCGATGAGCTGCTCTAGAACAATCATGTCACTTGGGCGCCTGCGCGGTAGACACACTTGTTTTGATCGAAATAAGACCGTGAAATGTCTGTTGTTGAGAAGGTAAGAATGTAAAATGCCTGATGTTCTAGAGGAGAATCGCCCCTGGGGCCGCCAATGCTTCGGTGCGTCGTATAATTATGTAATAGGCGGCACTGGTATATCAAGGGAGTGCATATGGGGGGTGCATGTATATAGACATGGTGAATCATAATTCCGTAATATGATACATACCAGATATAGCATCTGATCCACAGCTTGTTGTGCTATAGTTTGTTGTTCATCTGCAGAGGTTGGTAGATGGGGGGTGGGCGCATGAGCTGGCGGGCTTGACTTGAGTGCCCTGTAGAAGTCTAATGTATGCTGGACTGCACTGCACGTCCGGCCGTTGCACTGCATTTATTTCAGTATGGCTGCTGTCCAGCCTATCGTGGTACTATCGACATGAGGGTCGGCTGCCGGTAGTGGCCCTATGGTTGCTTCCCGCTGCTGCGTAGCTGTTCTAACTGCTTCACATGAAACGCATCAGGCCCTCGCCGTATGCTTGACTATAGTCTAGTTGAGGTACCTGTCACTCCGCCGGCCCACTGATTTGGCTCACGCGACAGCTGGAGGGTTTTGGGGTGAATACGACGCCAGTACCCCAGAGCGCTTAGAACAAAGCGATGTGGCTCTGCACTTGCAATGTCCCGATCGTACGAATACGATGGAAGGCGGAGGGTTGGGGAAGGGAGGGGGGAGGCCGCCACCGATCCGGCTAGGCAATGTTAAGTCCGATCTTCTTTCTTCTTCTGAGGAGAGTTTCTGCATTCACTGGCCTCTCGTAGGTCTGCACGGCGATTCGATCGTGCTGGGAACTGTGCGTGGTGATAGAGTACCTGATTGTCAGGTAATTGCTGATCAGTGGAGCCCGGATGTGGAATATAAGTATATTTCGCGGCTTTTCAAGATTCAAGGCAGACCCCCTGGGGTAAATCATAAGCAGTAAATGTACACACGCAGCCAAAGAGATGACTGGATCGTGGGAAAGGGGGTTTGGAGAGACCCAAGTCTCGGCAAGCTCGTGCCAATACGAGGCTATGACCGACCCGGCTACAAACTGGATAGCAGGTAGGTAATTGCTTTGTTTTTTTACCCATGTGACATGGTGGAATGGGCCCACACTTACAACAATTACATAATCAAGCAGGGCACCCCTGCCTAACTAATTTGACAAAGTGCCGGGTGGCATGAACGGAACCTGCCGCGCGCGGGAGTGACGGCGGAGCCTTGCCGGATCTACACTAAGGTTTTTCCCGGCCTCCGGCATCTGGTCTCGTACTCCTGCATTCAAACCCTTTTTTCTTTTTTTTTCGTTTCATCCTTTCATCTTTTCATCTATATATCTTGTTATATTGATACCGCACTTCCTTTTCTTCACTTTGCCGTCTTCTTACAGTCTTGTCCTCCTCGCCTTGCTGCCCCTTTTCCCTTTTCGCCTTTCTTCTTCGCTTAACTTGCCTTCATTATGGGCCTCGCTGTCGTTTGGTTGCCTTGGATAAGTTGCCAAATCAAAAACACATGGTTTTAAGGTTTCCGCATGGGCCAGCCCATGGCAGAACCGCGTTTCAGGCTAGGGCACTTGATCGACGCCCCCCTTTTCCTGAGGATTACACAAAGTAGAAATCAACGTCGTCGGCTGGCTAGGTGTCAACCTGCATGGCGCCAACTTGGATAATATTGCCGACACTAGAGACTGACCAGACTGCCTCTGCGCACAAAGCAGTGCCCTGCATGGATTGTTGTCCTGTTAGGTTGGTAATGTTGCGAGCGGGACAGTAACTAACTATTGACCTGCTGACCCCTCGCTACTCCAAGGGAAACTAACCACGCGCTCGCCCTTGGACGGCAACACGCAAGTATCCTATAGTACCCTTATCGCAGGCTTCTTCCAAGTTCCCATATTTAAGCACCGCTACGAAGAGAGGAGGGGGGTGGCAGTGGGGGGCGTATGAACACAAAAACCGGCGTTGCTGAAATCACGATCAAGACAGTAGAAGCAATATTGTAAGATCTATGATGGCGACGTAGTCGACTGACCTGAGAGGCCTGGTTTGGTCACGAATTTCCGTATGCCGCTCGGGCTTGTATCGTGCACTTGGAAGGTTTTCGGCCCCGTTTGCTTCGTTGCCATGTGCATTTTGAGGTCTTTGTTCGTTTCATTGTAGATGTGTCGTTGCAGATGTGTCTACTTGCGTGCTCTGCAGTGTCGGGAGGCATCTGTTTGCTACACGAAAGAGGCATCGAGGAGGACTACAAATAGTAGGCCACGCCGGCCACATAGCCGGAAAAATGTCAAGACTTTGGGAACAGCAACCTGAGAACCATCCATCCTTTTCTATATCTACATCGCTTTACCACAACCATGAAGTTTCTACTCTTCCTAACCTTCTGCTGCACCATTGTGTTTGGTGCCATCATCCCCTCGCCCCCTGATCTGAAGCCTAGTGTAGCTATGGATGACGACCCGGCTGGCCCGCCCCAGCTTCACAAATTGCTGTCACGCGATTCATCCGCCGCATACAAGGAGGCCAAGCGGGCTGCCAAAGAGAAAGGTGTTACGCTCGAGAATGGCGAGTACTACTACTTCATGTCCTGCAATACGGTTCGTGCGGGATACACTCCGAGTGAGCCTGCAGTGAGATATGTAATGCAACAGACAGGCTGTACTCATGTTGGTCTCGTTGTGGGCAAAATCACAAAGACACGCTGGACCAAGAAGTTTGAAGCCACTTACCTAAACGTGAGCGATTCGCCCAGCGGCACAGCCTGGAAGCAATCGGTGAACGATTATAGTCCCCGGTCGAACCAAAAGTAAGTTCTTTTATGCCCCTATTCAGGCATAGCAGCTTCTCCAAAATGATGGACCTTCCTGGTTACTTTTTGAAGGCCATAGGACGTATGCTAACCTTACTTATTCAAGGCTAATTTACGGTGGTGAGGCTGATTCTCCCCCCAGTATCAATCAACTAACGATAGCCGGTGAGTTACTCTATTGCTACTCTAAGTTTTTGAGTCTCGTTATTAATAAATCTATAGGGAACAACTGGCTTGAACAGGCTAACGTTGGAGGGCCTAATGGAGGAAGACAATACAGTGAGAGTATGAACTGTCTAAATTATTATTACGACCTCAAGGACTTGGTTGCCTAGAGCTGAAAGTACCAGTCAAGGCCACTAGGGATGCCCGTCCTAGGCTTTGGTCCTGCTGCAGTCTTCTGCTTTTCTAGCTCGATTAACTGGTCTCGCGACGGTGGCTCTGTGAGAAGACTACCTTTTACTACTGTCTGAGGAGCCTTAGGGACTCCTGTTCTCTCGCACATGTAGCAGCATACTCACTATACGCGTCTATTTGCTAGACGTTGGATCAATAAAATATCGTTTTAAAATCATACTGCAAGCTCGTACAGAGCTTACGAAGTGCACAAACCAAACATTAGCGTGTTATATCCCGCAAGTATTAATCTGGTCTTGGGCGGAGTTAAGACAAAAATCAAAGCACGGCGTAATAAACATCATCAAAGTCTCCGCCCGGAGAGGCATCGAGGCCTATGCTGGCATCGTGAGAAGCCGGCAAGTTAGTGCACAAAGCTATCCCGGAACGCTAAAATTCATGCAGAGCAGCCTCCTGCATCGTTGCAAGACCGAAATATAGTAAACATGCATCTAATCCATGTTAGTTTCACAGACTCATTTTAACCTACCCGCAGCCAGGGCTACGTTACCGTCTTTTTTCTAGTTTGTATAAAGCCAAGAGACAGTCACATTCTCATTGTGTAGCTAAGATAGTCTTTCGCCATATTTGATTGAAACACTTTGCGCAGGGCCGATTATCGTACTCCATAGAGCCCCATCGTCTGGAACGAGCTGAATTTGCAGGCGCTTACTAATGGAGTTTACGGACTTGTCATCGTAATCTCCGTGATAGAGGACGTAGACAGCAAGGAGCATCAAACCAGTGACTTTTAGACACTTTGGCCCTAGCTCCCCCGCGTGAAGGAATTAATAATCATATTTCCTCAGGCACATTGGTATGTGTATGGCCGAAAAACCGATTCATGACGCCAAAACAACCAGGCATGTGGTATTTGTCGTTAGGACGTCAGCGTGAGAACCCCCCTGTATGGACATATGGCTCTGTTGCACTCCCTTGCTTGGTGAATGTGTTCCCATAATTCTGTATAGCGTACAAGCACGACGGCCACTTCTTGCTAAGTGACGGATCGACTAATGCCATCGGCGACTTCTCGTTAGCCCATCGGCGTACTAACACCAGGCTCATGGTCAAAGCCGGAGAATCGCTGTTCTTGAGGGTCTGATTTGGAGTGGGGGCGGCGCAGTAGTGAGTTGGCAGAGCTTACCCGGTACAAACGAGGTGCGGCATTTTTGCTGTCGGGATTAAGAGCGTGTATAGTGATAGTTTTCACGCGAGCCCATGTTGTGGGAAGATGACAGTGGTAGGTCGAAGTAGGAAATACTTGAATAAATCCAGTATTCATGTGTACCCACTAATGGGGCACATAGTGGAGGTGGAGGCTTAGGATCATTTGGTGTGTACCTAAGTCCAGTCCTCAGACGCCTAACCTAAATTTTATAGCAGCGACTGCTGCATTCATTCTAGAAGGGCAAATGCTGAGGAGAAGCTACAAGTTGCCAGCCGACTGCATGTGGCGTCAATCCAGCGCCATCACAATGGCGGGGTTGTGTAACTTTTCGTAGATGAAAAGGCAGGATAGAGAAACCCCCTCACGTGACTATGGGGTTTGATTCACGTGATACATGATGCATGTTGTGAACTGATTCTCTTTTTTGGATTTTATTGTATATGTGTTATCTTAAAGGACTAAGTTTTCTCTTTCTGACCGAGTAAGCCCACAAGGCATTATATGTTGTGGGCTTACCCGATGTTCTACCGAATAGGGGTAGATTCTCCACAACAATGCACATGTTGTTGTGAAATATGTTGTTGTGACATATGTTGATTATTCTAGTTAATTGAGGACCAAGTTCCAAGTCTCTTCACAACATCGTGTGCCACGTATCTACATCGCGTATTTGCTCAATGTTATTCCGAGCAGAGCGGGAATCTCCACAACATATGTTTATTATTCGAGTTAATTAGGGACTAAGTCCTGAGTCTCTTCACAACATCGTGTGCCACGCATCTACATCATGTATTCGTCCAGATTCTTTTGGCACTGTTGAAATCTCCGTCTTCCTTTCAACCTTTACTTTTTTCCTGTTTTGCCAATGGCATGGGTCTTTTGTTGTTCCACAATGACATTGCATTGATCCCTAGATCACGTCTATACCTTCGCATCCTACTTTGCTCCTCTGGCCTCCAGTTTTATTGGAGCTTGATTTAGCGTGTTGAGCAGCTCGATATGCCCAAAATGCCCTGATGCCAGAAAAGCCACTAGAAAGGCTAGCCGGCTTTTCAGAGTTCAGAGGAGCGAAAGGAAACCTATAGCTTGGTTGACGGTAGTTTTGACCTTAAGCGAGTCGCTGCAGAAGCACAGAAGCTAGTGCTTTAGCCCCTCTTCTCTTAACGTCTCCATATAGAGAAATAGGGATTCTGGGGCTCAACAAAATCAACAACAGTCTCGCCTCCCGGAGCGAGCTGTGGCAGATAAAAGGCCCTTGAGCATTTCATGGCCATTCGGCCATGGCCGTAGCCAAGGGCTTGCCTGCAATAGGGATGTCATATTTGACAGCAGGGTTGTTGACAGGGAACTCCAGAACTCCCCTAAATCAAATTACCCCTTTGCTCTGCTGTCTTTCCTCCAATTCCATGTTGAAAAGCTATAGCAGCGGCTCTCACTGGGGCATGGTCTTGCTTCTAATGGTGAAGCTACTGTGTTTCTTAACATCGATTGGGATCATCTAGAAACGCACCTCTACCACCTTGCAGAGCCAGAACCAGGGACGGGAATGATGGTCGGATAGGATGTGACCACTTGCCATTGGTATTCAGCCTTGGGTCAGCACTTTGACTTTGCCGTCATAAACCTTGATGAGCTTGGGCGGCGTTCCGTTCATAACCAACAAGAGCTGGGTCGGTGATCCTAATGATCTTTTGGAAAAAGGTATGGGATCTGCAGGTCAAGCCTCTCCAGATTCATCTGCTTTGGGCTTGCACCGTTCGCCATACCTTGTGCTAGAGAAAGCACTGCCGCGACAATGACAGGGATGGCTACTGATCTTCTAGGCCGAGCGAAACTAGTCTAATGATACCAAGGCTTGGTTCTTTAGGGACACAGGGTGGTGAGTGACTCTTTTAGTAGCTAACAGGAATCATTCGATGGCGACTGTGATGGTGTTATAGTGGTGGCAGTGGGAGCAATGGCAGTGCTAAGGCTAATGGGGATTATCTCATAACATCAATACTCCACATGCGAAAGCTTTGAATCCCATGGGTTCCAATGCAGCTCCCACAAAAGTAAAAACACTGGTGATAGTCATGTTCCTAACCATACCAGTTATAGAGCCAGCGTCTGGATAGGCCTTTCATGGTGGTGGGCTTCTGGACGCTTTAATAGTTTATTTCTCACCATAAGGCAAAGACTCTCCTGGTTCCAACACACACCCTTTTCGGCATGAAGGTTTAGTCTAGAGCATCCCCATCTACGCATATCTATCTCAGTTAAGCAAATCTCTCTGACATAAGCCGGAGCCCTTCTACGACTCGGGACCCAAGTTTAGGCGTCGTAGCCGGGACGTCGGCATCCCCGATCCGATCAACAAGACACGCTGCGTCTCTTGGAGTTGGAGGCGCTACCCCCCACTGTATACCGCTTACGAACAGGACGTGATGCAGAAAGACTTGAGCTTGCACAGAATGTGGCGCGACTTGGAGACTGGCTGCGCTGTAGTGGTAGGGTTTTCTAAGCTTCGGGGTTATCACTGGCTACCTAGACATCGAGAGTCACCTGAGAAGCTGTAGGTGGATAGGAAGAAAGGGCTGCCGCTGGCAGGTCGCATGAGATTGAGTGCTTCAAGAACTTGGCAAGGTTTACAGATGAGACAGCGGCAAGACCCGGCTTATGTTGGGAGTTGGTAACCTGAGGACTAGTTGGCTTACATTGTTTTCCCTCTTTTCTTTCTGCTTTCCTGCCTTTGCGTCCAACTAGAGTGTGGCCGTGACATTCCTTCTTGCTCTGACCATTGATTTTCAAATGAAGCCTCTGCTTCTTCAGCGCTAGTCCCCGTTCTTATAGAATCACTGCCATTTTCACTGTTAGTTTATGATAGTTGTGCCTTGTGCTTTGTTTTCCTCCGACCCTCCCATGATAAGTCACAAAGCAAAACAAGTATGTATGGTATTGGCCTGCTACTGCAGGCACGCTTATCGCTGTAGATATATGCACAAGCCCCCCACCGCCGATCTCGCTCTGATTCGCCTATCGCCGCAAAAACCCCTTCTTCACTGGCACGCCTGTCCGCTTCCGCCTCAGGAGTTGGCTCTTGATATGTACCGTGTGCTTTTTGGCCGCCGGCACAACGTCTAATTTTGTCTTTTTCACTACTCTGTAGGTCGTGCCGCCCACTACTCTATCCGCATCCGTGCGCTTCGTTATCTTTTTGGCAGTCCGGGATGTGGCCGCCATGGACGTATCAGCGCCTTTGCCGGGAGAGGCGTCATCGTCAGAGTTGTCAGAGTCGTCAGAGTCGAGGAATTCTAGGGGCAGGACGTCTGGAAGCGCGGCTGTCTTTCTGCGTCTTGCGGCCCGGGACTCGTCGTCTTCTTCACTGGTGGCAGTGCTGGGCTTGGCGAGCAGTGCCTTGGCTGCCGCAATCTCGGCCTCGAGCTTTTCTTCCCTAGCCTTACGCGCGGCCGCCTGTTCCTTGAACTTGAGGTCGCGCTCTTGTCGCTTCTTCTTCTCGGCCGCGGCAGATCTGCAGGACAGACAGACACGGTGACTGTTAGTGGACAACTAGTTAAAGGACGGGCTAGGGGCGGCGAAACTTACTCTTGGATTGCCTTTTGCGCTGCTTTGGCTGATTGCTTTGCGATAGTTGCTGCGGCCGATGTGGAGATGGCCTCGGGGGCGTCATTGTCGGAGTCTGCTTCGCTGTCGTCTGTGGGGGAGGCTGGCACGGCTTCTATTCTAGATGTCGGTTCTTCAATCTGATCGGCCATATCTTCATCGTCGCTGTCGAACTTTTTGACGGCTGGCGCACGAGACACCATTGGCGACTTTTGCTTTGCGCTGCTGTCGAGAGCCTTGCGTCTTGAGAACTTGGAGGAGACCATGGTGGCCTAGCTGGCTATATGCGGGCGGGGAGCAGAGACGAAGACCTTCTAGGGCAGGAAGATTGGCAGGATGACTCCAGGAGCTGGCAAATAAAGATATAGAGAAGATAATGGAATCAAGCCGTGTCTAACCTGTCTAACTTATTGTGTTGCTAGCCTGTCTGCTCTCTTCACGATGTTTTTTGAAGGAAAATGCCGTCGCATAGTCTAAAAAAAAAGAATAAGCGGGGCACATATCGCACGTTATCATTGGGTCGATAAGGTAAAGATAACAATCATCACGTGACAGATACAGGGATTAGGATCCATTCCATCTGAAGCTCTGGAAACATCAAGCTTGTGGCTTGCAACATCAGACAAGAGCCTTCAAGCCGCGCATGACGAGGAATCCCTTGTGTGCTCAACAGGCTTGTGAGTTGAGATAACCCACCGTGAAAAGTTGCATGGCATCAAGGTTAACATGTGTCTGTAGAAACACGCCTTATCCTGCTTGCACGCTTCCTTTCCCAGTGCTACAATGCGTGCTGTGTTGCGCGCATCACGCCCCGGGTCGTGTCCTAACACTAAGCCTCTAGTAGCAAGGCCTATTAGGCTGCAGACCCGGGCGTTTGTGGCTGCCCCGGCTCTCAATGCTTCGTCCCTCAAATCGCCCAGGCACGTCTCTTCTGGCTCTAGACAAGCGCCACCCTCGGGAAGACTCAAGCGGACTACCGGCGACCGGCCCTCGCCTCTAGCGCAGGTGATTCCACAGGTCAGAGCCGTTGTTACTGCCGATCGGCAAATACCAGATTTGAATAGCTTCGTGCGAGCAGCAGAGGCAACAGGGCTGCCAGAAAACAGGGCAAAGGTCTACCGGGATTGTGTAATAAGCATCATTGCAGCGTTCAAAATATCCACTGACGATTGGAACTGGATCCGTGGCTGGGCTTCAAGTGTGTTTGCTCCTACTGCATCTCGCCGCCTATTACGCTTGTAACTTAGGGTCCCCTTTGACTTCTGGTAATGCTAACCTTTATGCCCTTTCCCCCACAGAAAACAACCTCACACCTAAGCTCATTTATGAGAGCGCCATCACATACCATACTGCCACCCCGCCAGAGGATGCCTCCCCTGCTGTCGCCACCACCGCCCTTCTGCTCCTGTATGCCGCTGGGGTGCACATGAGCTACGTGCCTGCCTTGCTTAGTTTTGCCCACCTGACCATTCTATCGGGCAGCCACCCGTCAACGATGAATATATTTAGCGAAGCCCACGCGGCCTTTGCGCGGCTCCTGCGTACGGATGATCCCGATGCACTAACCATCGAGGCCAAGTACAAGCTTGGCTCAATTTCAAACAGCGAAGAAGCACAGCGGCTTTTAGCCCGCGCTCTCAAAACTGGGGGTGCATTCGAGTGGCGGCCCATGGCGCTGGTTCTTCTCGCCCGTGTGCACACTGAGGATGGGGATGTTGCTCGCGCAAGACAGTTGCTTGAGCAGGCGATCTCTGAGTCGGATTACAGCATAGCTCATGACGACCTAGCCGAGCTAGGCAAATCCGGGTCCAAGGAAGGGTTGGACATGAGCCCGCAGGAAACGGTGACGGCGGCACTCAATGGCAGATCTACTGGGCTCAGGTCCTTGGCTAGGATGTTTATGGGCGCCAGTGTTGGCGACACAAGCGAAGCCGAGACAGCGTTTTATTCGAAGGCAATGGAGAATATGCGATTCGCCAGAGACAGACTAGTGTGAAGGCAAACAAGTGACACAGGCATACACGAGGGAAGCAAGATACGAAGGGCGCACGGCAAAGCAGGAATTAAAAAGATGGAATTATGGAACCATAAAAGGAAACATGGTACTGCAGTTGTATGTAGTAAGATGAGGGTATATACATCATGTACAAGTTCGTTTACATACAGGATGGCTCCACAATGCACAACACAAAAGGACCATCCCACCAGTATCACACCAGCATTACACTGGTACTACGCGAAGCGCCGCGTAGATTGCACCAACCACGCCAATTGCTTACACCAGGGTCACAGCCACCAGCAGAGCGCCAACCGAGGCCGAGATCATCATGCCAAATGATTGGCCAAGGAGAGAGACACCATCGCTGCTGGGTGATGAAGTCGAGGTGGACGCCGAGTTAGAGTTGCTTGAGGAAGAGCCGCCGGTAGAGGAAGAGCTGCCGGTCGAGGAAGCACCGGTCGAGGAGTTAGACGACGAAGCATTGTTATCCACTAGAGCAGACAGTGTGCTGTCATTGCTGAACGATAGGGAGGTAGTCGTGTTGCGGCAGTCCTCAGGGGTCCGCGTGGAAGTGCCGGAGACAAAGCGGACGAGGGCGCACTGTATTTAGGGTTAGCAAAGGTACTTGGGGTTAACGATGTAGAGGTCGCGACTTAATACGTACCGAGAACAGCAGGCCGTCAGACGCACTGGCAGCGACGCTAATAACACCCTGCTGGCCTGCCCACTCGTCAGGCACGGTGACGCTGGGCATGCAGATAGTGCCGAGTTCGCTCTGCTCGAAGATGGGGTAGATCTGGGTCCAGTTGCCAGAGGCAGTCTTGTCAAGCGTGGCACGGAACAGCCAGTTCTGGCGGGGGTGAGTGGGGGTCAGAGCGATGGCATCGCCGCCAACAAAGAAGTCAGTGACGTCGTCAGCATCATCGGTGAACGAGATGGTGGCGCCGCCGCATGGGGCTTGGTCCAGCGCGTTGTCGTTGGTGTCGACGGAATCAGGGTACTCAAGGTCAAAGTGGGCCAGGGCCAGGGAGGAGAGAGCAAAGAGAGCGACAAAGGACTTCATGGTTGCGGATGTAAACGTGGGCAAGAGTAGAAAGCGGAAGGAGAAGCTTGGGCGAATGATGATGGGAGCGGGTGAGGAAGAAAAGGAGAGTCCACACTACATCGAAAGTAGCGATGTCCTAGCTGTTTTATACAGCTAGACAGCTCGTAGACAACAGGGGGAATTTCAGGCCCAAGGCCTGAGAACTCTAAAAAACCCTCCAGCGGCGCATTTTGAGGCGGGTCGCGATCTTGGCATCTTGGCGGTTTAACAGGCGAAGCCGTCACCTCCGTGTTTAAAAGGGCTGCTATTTTGGGCTGAGGCAAAGAAGGGAGGGAAGGACAAGGAAGCAGAAAGGCAAGACAAGGCAAGGCAAGGCAAGGTAAGGCAAGGCAAGGATCGAGCCAAGGAACAGCACACAAAAGGGAGATGATGGGATCTGCATCCATGTCTACACCCATATAACGACCATGTTTCATCAGCTGGTTGAAAGGCCAATTTTGGCGTCTAACGATACCTATACTAAATTCGTACCAATTTGCCATAGGTTGATCATGTAGGGATGTAGGGTTGGCTTCTAAGCATCATAGGTTGTCCTTTAGCCAACATGACTTTGTCCAGAGGGAAGGGGGCTGCTTGCTCCTTCCTTTTGCCGTGAGTCTGAGCGCAATCAGTTTGCGAGTCCTGTGATTGGCTAGCCAGCAGCTAGTCCGGGTTTTATTGGCCAGAGCCCCATTTTTGCTGTGCGAGAGTTTGAGCAAGTTTTGCCAAGGGCGAGAGACGTTAGCCACCATACACGCAAAAAAAAGAAGCTTAAATCAGAAAGAAGAAGTCCCATCTTCCGCGTACATTAGTGACGCTGGTGACGAAAACGACAGCAGCATGAACAAAGCTTCTCGCTGAAGCTATGGCGAGGAAACGCTGCGATGGATCCGGCAGGAGGCATAGACAAGAGGCCGTAATTGCTTGCATGTGGTGGTTTCCGTCTTGAGATCTTGTGATACTTTCCTTCTTTTTCCTCTCACTTCCATGACAGTTTAATTAAATATATATATTTTTTTTTGTGTTCTTGGCATAGCCAAATCCGACTCTGCTTGTCCTGTCCCTGCGCTCTCGCTCCCCTCCCCTTTTTCACTTGTCCGCTACACTATCTCGCCGCTTCCCACTCCGCGCCCTTTGCCGTTGGCTCCAACTCCTCCCCAAAGGCCTGTCCGGCCGTCCTCCCCTTCGGTCTCCCCCACCGCTATCAGCTGCCACATTGCCCATCATGGATATGGGCATGTCCATGTTCCGCGATGACAACATGAAGATTGCGCGAATCTTCTGGTACATCATCGCGGCCTTTGTTGGCGCTACATTAGTTTCCCGTGCATTCAAGGAATTGGATGCTCGCAGCCGGTAGGTCTAGCCCCTCTTCTAGGTGCCCTCCCTGCCCCTCCCACTCTCACTACATGCTAATCTGTGCCACTTTACTCTTATGTTCTATTCCAGACTTAAGCGATGCTCTCCCGACTCGTCGCCTCCAACCGCTAGTCGACCGGCTGGACCGTTCTTTGCCTATTGGGCTACCTTCACTGCCGTCTTGCGCGAAACGCGACACCCCACCTTCTACATCAAATCGCGCCTCTTCTCGTGGCTCTCGCCGCCGTCACTGGGCCGATGCATTGTGCTCTTCACATACTGGCTAGTCGTCTTCCTCATGGCCACCGAGGATGCCGTCAAGGATGACGTGTACTACTGGGAGCGCATTGGCTACCGCAACGCCTGGGTGACTACCACACAACTGCCTCTTGTCTACCTTCTGGCTAACAAGACCAACCCACTAGGCCTGCTGCTGGGAGTGGGCCACGAGCGCATCAACTGGTTCCATCGCTGGGTGGCGCGCACCATGCTCATTACCGCCACGCTGCATGGCTTCTTCTTCTATGCCGAGTGGGACCGTGCAAACTTTGTCAAGATCCAGATAGAGACAATGCCTATGGTCAAGTACGGCTTCGGCGCCTGGGCTCTGATGGCCTGGAATGTCATCACCACCGTAGCACCACTGCGAAATCTGGCTTACGAGATATTTGTCGCCCAACATGTCATGAGTAGCGTTGCTATGTTGTGGTGCATTTACAAGCACATTCCGCCCAATGCACGCTACAACCTGTGGTGGTCGATTGGCGTCTGGGCATTTGACCGCTTTGCCCGAGCCGTTGTCTACACCGTCCGCAACACCCGTTTCACTGCTGTCAAACGCACGGGCTGCAACGGCAAGCGGCGCTTTGGCCATGATGCGTCTGCAGTGGCCGTCGGCGACTCGACTACTATCGTCACGCTCAAGAGCGTGCATTTTTCGTGGACTCCAGGCCAGTACGTCTATCTCTGGATCCCGTCACTGGGCCCCTTTGAGGCCCATCCGTACACCGTGGCTGCGGCCCATCGCGTTCCTGGCGTATGCACGTGCAACAGCGTGCAGCTTGTAATCCGCAAGCATAGCGGCTTCTCCAAGCAACTTCATGCAGCAGCCGTTAAGGCCCAGGAACAGGACCCCAACGGTCACGCTAGTTTTGTTGCCTATGTTGCGGGGCCGTACGGGGCCCCTCCACGTTGGGATATTTACGAGAATCTAGTGCTCGTGTCTGCTTCGACTGGCGCGTCGTTTACGCTTCCGATTCTTGAGGCCGTGGTCGAGTCAAAGCGCCGCAAAGAGCCATCATGCACAAGACGAGTCGACTTTGTTCTTACGGCTCGTAAAGGCGAAGAAGTCGACTGGTACGTGCACCGACTGCGCCAGGCTCTCAGCCAGAGCCGTGACCTTGTCGACTTTGAGCTGAACGTTCATGTGGCCAAGACGGGCAGTGCTGCCGGCAAACGCCCGGACTCTGGGAGCACCACAGCCCATGAAAAGACACTGGAGGCGGAGCTGGCATCAGAGTCGCATAGCGATGGTAGCGAAAAGCAGCAAAGCCCACAGGTGACATCTGTCGCCTCGCCCGTGCAGCGGCGGCGAACAGGGCTCATTGTTGATGACATTGAGAGTGGAGCCAACTGCTGTCAGGCCACCAACCCGATTGTCATGGCGCCCGAGGCCGATGTCGTCAAGGAGTACGACTCCCGGCTCGACATTGCAGCGCTAATTAGAACGCCAGTTGAGGCGGCCCATGGCGAAACAAGCGTAGTAGTGTGCGGTGGACGGGCGTTGACATCACGGGTCCGGAACTCGGTAGCTAGTTTGTCGGATGAAAGAGCGGTGCACAAGGGCACAGGAGCGCAGGGCATTCATTTATACGCTGAGGAATACAGTTTCTAGGGAGAGTAAATTCTAGGGAGCGGTCTTGCGCCAGCTGGTTTGTGCCATACAATATATCACATCACACTATGTAAGGAAAACGAGACGGTCTATGGTAGGTCTTGCCGAATATCTACCGATGCGACTCCTAACCCTAGAAATTGATGACGCCGTGCACTATCGCTGTTCTATGGGGCCTGCCATACAAATCTGCTAAGGCAGCATGCGCACTGCGTGTACTTTCTTTTTTTGGCCCTATTGCCATTTTCCCTTATTTTTTTTTTTTTTCTTTTGTGACGCATCCAGATCCCAAATGTTTGGCGGGGCTTCTAGACTAGCAGCCGCACCATTACCTTCACGCTTGTCTATTTCGTTTCTGCGTCTGCCTAGCGCCTGCTTCAAGCCTAGTCGTTGTCTTCGTCTGTATACTTGTGCTGTTTCTGTCTCGACTTCAGCTCTAGCCACTGTCCAACACCACAGTCATTCGCCTACCCCACTAGCTACTGCCCCTCCATCGCCTTCGGTTTTGCCCCTCCATCGCTATACCGGCCGCCACCACGCTCGCCGTTTTACTACGTCCCGCTTCGTTTCCTTTCAGGGCAAAATGGTCGC
The DNA here is from genome assembly GCA_038382965.1 of Ceratocystis huliohia. Taxonomy (NCBI): domain Eukaryota; kingdom Fungi; phylum Ascomycota; class Sordariomycetes; order Microascales; family Ceratocystidaceae; genus Ceratocystis; species Ceratocystis huliohia. The sequence continues at coordinate 48,991 of JAXCEX010000088.1, read as the reverse complement.
TGTTGATCAGTTGTCTGGCCTCTTGGCCAAGCTGCCCATCAGCGAGCTCGAGAGCTACCCCAACTGGTTCCCTGCTGAGAACCCTGTCGATATCTACCGCTCACACATCACGTCTCTCCTGCATGAGGTCAGCGGTGTTGACAAGAAGATCATCTATCCTGCTCTGCAATGGACCACGGGTCTCGACAAGGGCGACTTGCTAGTTGCCGTGCCTGCTCTGCGTGTCAAGGGCAAAAAGCCAACGGAGCTCGCTGAGGAATGGGTGTCCAAGGTATGTACTTGCATTGCATGATATGACAGCACGTTGGCAGCCACGGCTATGGCTAGGGCGTTATAGTGCTTGCATGCGTAACCTGGCAGGGGCACTAGCTGCGCCCTTGTTTTATGTGTGCATTGTCCTTTCCACCCTGTTTCTTGGAGCCAGTCTCTTTGGTGCTAAGTGCAAGAAAAATGGAAATGGCGAAAGAAAAAATGCTGCTGCTGCTGCTGCTGCTGCTGCTGCTGCTGCTCACTACAGTCACTAATCTCTCTACTGTCTGCAGTTCCCCGAGTCTCCCCTCGTCGAGAAGCCCGTCGCTTTCAACCACTTTCTGCAGTTCTTCTTCAAGCCTGGCCCTCTCGTCAAGCTGGTGCTCCCCATGATACAAGCACGTGGCGTCGAGTATGGCCAGAACAACAAACTGGGTCTGAAGAATGTCGAAGATGAGTCTCAGGGCCGCAAGCGCATTATTGTTGAGTTCTCCTCGCCCAACATTGCCAAGCCCTTCCATGCCGGCCACCTCCGCTCGACCATCATCGGTGGTTTCCTGGGCAATCTGTATGCTGGAGCGGGCTGGGATGTCATCCGCATGAACTACCTGGGTGACTGGGGCAAGCAGTACGGTCTCCTAGCCTTGGGCTTCGAAAAGTACGGTGATGAGGAGGCCCTCAAGACCGACCCCATCAACCATTTGTACCAGATCTACGTCAAGATCAACGCCGACAAGAGTGCTGAGGACAAGCAGATTGCCGACCTGACTGCTGTTGGAAAGACCGAGGAGGCTACCAAGCTCAAGGAGGAAGGCACTGACGAGCAGGCCCGCAAGTACTTCAAGCTGATGTCTGATGGCGATGCTGCTGCTCTAGCCCAGTGGCAACGCTTCCGCGACATGTCGATTATGCGCTACAAGGAAACATATGCCCGGTTGAACATTGCCTTTGACGAGTTCTCAGGCGAAAGCCAGGTCAAGCAGGACGCCATGGAGGAGGCTGCCACGGCTCTGATCGAGAAGGGCATTGCCGAGGAGTCCGACAAGGCTCTGATTATTGACTTTACCAAGCATGTCTCTGGCAAGGCCGGCAAGTCGCTTGAGAAGCCCATCATCCGTAAGCGTGACGGCACTGCTCTGTACCTGACCCGCGACATCAGCGAATTGCTGCGCCGCCACGACCAGTACAACTTTGACCAGATGATTTACGTCGTGGCTTCTGCTCAAGATCTCCACTTGAAGCAGCTGTTCAAGATCATTGAGCTCATGGGCCACACTGAGATTGCCAAGAAAGTGCAGCACGTCAACTTTGGTCTGGTCCTGGGCATGAGCACGCGCAAGGGCACAGTTGTCTTCCTGGATGACATTCTGCGGGAAGTCGGTGACCACATGCACGAAGTCATGAAAAAGAACGAGGACAAGTATAAGCAAGTCGAGAACCCCAAGGCCACAGCTGATATCCTGGGAATTAGCAGTGTCATGGTGCAAGACATGACGGGAAAGAGGTGAGTTCGATTCCTGCAGTCGCTTTCTGGGAGATGCCTTGCAAACCATGTAATACCCGCTAACGCTCTCCCTCGCTCTAGAATAAACAATTACGAATTCGACATGGAAGCCATGACCTCTTTTGAGGGCGACACTGGCCCGTATTTGCAGTACGCCCACGCCCGCCTGGCCTCTATCGGCCGCAAGGCGCGCGCTGCATCTGACGTGACTGATGCCGAAGTTGCTGCTGCCAACTGGGACCTGCTTTCGGAGCCGCATGCCGTAAACCTCGTGCGTCTTCTTGGCCAGTACCCCGACGTGTTTGTCAACACCATCAAGACACTTGAGCCTACTACCGTGCTCACTTACCTATTCAAGATGACGCACGTGCTGAGCTCCAGCTACGACGTGCTGCGTGTCGTCGGCTCTGAGAAGGACCTGTTGGTTGCTCGTCTAGCATTGTATGAGTCGGCCAAGCAGGTTCTGGGCAATGGTATGCGTCTATTGGGCTTGTCGCCTGTAGAGCGCATGTGAAAAAGTAAGAATGGCAAAAAGGAGAAGAAGGGATTCTTAGGGTATTGTTCAGGATTCAGGACGGACAACTAAAGAAGATTTGTGGGGTTAAAGCACAGGGAAGATAGTAGATAGGAGCATGAAAAAAAAACAAGAGCGGATGGGCTATATGTTACGTCACATGTTGATGAAGCCAATGGGCCTGGCTTGGTGATTTGGCTTCTGCACTATCCTAGTAAGATTGGGGGTAGGGTGGCGGGCGGCGGGCGGCGTCGTTTTTAGCTGCCTTTGCTTAGCATGTACTGTCGATGGAAGACGTTACACATTGCGGAGTTTAAGCAGCCATTTGAGGAATAAATAATGGACAGCCGTGCTGTGGTAGGTGAGACAGCGGGCAGCGCACAGAGAGGGAAAACAGGAGAGGAGGGAGTAGAGGCTTGCTCTAGAACAAAAACCAGCACACGAATAAAAAGAAATAATCAATGATAGCAGCTTGAATCCAAAGGGCCCTGCTTCATTCAGCCTGCTACATTTTTTTCTCACTCTTGCACCTTGCTAGCGGCAGTCTTAGCGTGAGTTAGCCCTGTTGCCCTCTAACCGAGCCCATCAACCAACGCCAACGGAAACTTTGTGCACAAGTACCAGACCCAAAGCGGCGGCTGCCGGCCGACTAGGGCAAGGAGTGGGGGGAGAAGGAAGAAGGAAAAGATGAAGACCCGTGGAAGAGACCATGGCGCCATTAAAATTGCGGATGGCGAAGAAAAGAGCCTACGAATGAGTGGACAGAGAGACGACCAGGGCGGAGATAGCAACGGTCGTATTTGCATGTGAGTGGAGAGTTCCCAGGTAGCTAGGGCTCAATACGGCGGACGAGCACAAAGCGGCTGAAAAGGAGGGGATGGGCCTTGACCTTGACGTCAGTTGGGGGGACAAAATAGAGACAGGAGGGAGGCCTTGTGGCTATCTATCTAGCTAGAGGCCAAGAAGGAAAAGGATGTGGGGGAGGGCGGCGGATAAGCAGAGCGACAACCATTTTGGTGCTTTAATCTAGTTAGTGCGGAAGAAACACAAGACATGTCTCGAAAGGAAATACCCTTTTGGTAGTTGACAGTCGACTACAAGCGTGTATAAGTATGTATACATACATAGTACTCACCTATGCATGCACCATGCATGCATGTACAGGACATAGAACAAGGTGTTTTTCCTTGCCTCGAAGCTTGAACCCGCTGCTCCTTCCTTCCTCCCCCCGCCTTCAGCCTTTCGTAGGTCTCAAGTGGGGCCGAAGCTAGAAGTTGGCAGCTACCTATCTGCGCCCCCGGCGAAAGAAGATGGAAGAAAGGAATGAATTCTTTTGGGGAGGCGGGGCGGGGCGAGGGCGCTCTTTCCTGGTTAATTCTGCCCTGTTACGTGGGGGGGTTTGCAAGACTTGATGCACTGAGGGGAGGGACAGGAGAGGGAGGAACAGATCAAGAGGGAGCAGCTTGCAAGGAGCGCAGGAGAGAAGGAAATAAAATAGAAGGGGAGGAGCGAAAAATAACAATAATAATAGTAGAATAGCGCCGAACGCAATCCGTCTCGCCACATCGGCCGTTCTCCCTTCCGCCAGCAGGGAACAAAAAAAGGAAAAAAAGTTCCAACGGCGAAGAAAGAGCCCTCTAACAACAAGTTCTCGCTTTAGTGGAACGCGATTCCCCTCGTTCTCTGTCTTCTTTTTTCACTTCACTTTCAATCAGCCCAAGTGCGATGGTAACAGCCGAGTAAAGAAAAAAAAAAAAAAAAAAAAGAATAGGCCGAAATTAAATAGGAATAAAAAGAAAGGTGGAAACGTAGTAGTTGCCTTGCGCCGTTCCGGAATCAGCCCAGTAGAAGGGGAAAGCTCCCAAACAGGCAAGAACGAGTGCCGAGTCCAGCGTCGAGGTCAAGGTCGAGTAACAGCAGCAGCAGCAGGCAGTAATAATAGTCCTGGTCTTTATCGAAACCATAGAAGGGGTGCTTTTGGCCTGGCGGCATGTTCGTTCTTTTCTTTTTCTTCCGCCTCTCTTCTTCCTTTCTACAACAACTTTTCGTTCACCCACGTGTTAAAAAGAAAAAAACCCGTTGAGGAACGGCCTGCTTGATCTTCACCTTACCTTCTATCCCCGGATTTTGGGTCCCTTCACTTCGTTCCCTCGCTCCTTTTACTCTTTGCCTTCTCCTCCTCCCTTTTGTCTTTGCAGTGTCGTTCTCTTTACCTTTGGTCTCCCTCCCTTTCCTTCGCCATGGATATCGCCAAACTGCCGTCCAATTCAGTCGTGGCGAGTACCGGAAGGGCCTCGCCGCAGAAGAGCTGCCAGGACGACGAGACCAAACGCCAATTGCGCCCGCGCCACATTCAGCTGATCGGTACGCGCAGACCGGCGTTGCGCCTCACTGCTAATTTTCCTGCCCTGTTGCTGTTTTTTGCTGCTAACCCCCCACCCCCGCCTTAGGTATCGGAGGAACCATCGGAACCGCGCTCTACGTACTGCTCCCCGTCCCCCACCCGCCTTTCCAACGCAATTGCTCTGCTAACTGCCCTAGGTACAAATCGGCAAAGGCCTCATTGCGGGCGGCCCCGCATCCCTGTTCATCGCCTTCTCCGTCTGGTGCACCTTCATCCTCGCCGTGACCATCTGCATGGCTGAAATGGTCACGTACTTGCCCATCTCGTCTCCCTTTGTACGCTTTGCCGGCCGCTACCTCGACGAAGCTTTTGGATTTGCATCGGGCTGGAACTTCTTTGTCTTCGAGGCAGCCCTGGTGCCGTTTGAGATTGTGGCGTGCAACATCATTATCCACTTCTGGACCGAGGCGATCCCCACCGCCGTAGTCATCTGTATTATTCTTGCGCTTTATGCTAGCATCAACGTGCTGGCTGTCAAGTTCTATGGCGAGATCGAGTTCTGGGCTGCGCTGGGCAAAATGCTGCTGATCATCGGGCTGATCATCTTTACGTTTATCGTCATGCTGGGCGGCAATCCTCTAGGCGACCGCTTCGGCTTCCGCTACTGGAAGCACCCCGGCGCCTTTGCCGAATCGTTTTACACTGGCGGGCTAGGCAAGTTCCTAGGATTCCTGCAGGTACGTCAACCCCCAGAGAGCCCACATGCAGACGTCCTCGTGCATATGCAGACATAGGCGTAGCCATGCAGCTAACAGGACCATTTTCTCTCCCTCCCCGCAGTGTCTCATCCAGGCCTCCTTCTCTATTGCGGGGCCCGAGTACGTTTCCATGTCTGCTGCCGAGGCAGTCGATCCACGCCGGGTCATGCCACGCGCCTTCAACGCTGTCTTCTACCGCCTGACGGCATTCTTCGTTCTGGGCTCGCTTGCCGTGGGAATCTTGGTTCCATATGACGACCAAACACTCATTGACGCTTTTAAGAACGACAAGCCTGGCGCAGCAGCTTCACCGTGAGCATTACCCTAAAGATACCATACCCTAACCCTATGTATGACGACTAACACGGATCTTGCTTGTCTCCTGGCAGATATGTCGTGGCGATGGCACGGCTTAAGATCGGCGTCCTGCCGCACATTGTGAACGCGCTTGTTTTAACCGCGGCTTTTGTAAGTGCACGAGAGGGTGAGGGTGGCCTATCCCTGGCCTCACCGAGGAGCCTGGCTCTGCCCCCTGTCCTTGTTTGGCCTATGTTCTGCTACTAACCTTGTGTCTCCTTGCTAGAGCGCGGGAAACAGCTACGTCTACTGTGCCTCCCGCTCGCTTTATGGCCTTGTGCTTGAGCGGAAGGCGCCGCAGATCCTCAACTACTGCACCAAGGCTGGCTGTCCCCTGTACTGTGTCGGGGTGGTTCTGGCCATCTCGCTGCTTAGTTTCCTGCAGCTCAGCGCCAGCTCGGCCAAGGTGCTCTCGTGGTTTGTGTCGCTGGTGACGGCATCGCAGATGATCAACTTTGCCGTCATGTGCTCGGCGTATCTAGGCTTTTACTACGCCATGCGTGAGCAGGGAGTGGACCGCAACACGCTGCCGTATAAGAGCATGCTGCAGCCATATGCAGCATGGTACGGGCTGGCCGGCACGTTCACCATGACGTTTGTTGGCGGCTATGCGGTGTTCTTGCCGGGGCAGTGGGACGTGCCGACGTTTCTGTTCTCATACACCATGGTGATAGTGGTGCCGGTGCTGTTTGTGGGCTGGAAGCTGATCAAAGGCACTACGTGGCGACGCCGCGAGGACGTGGACCTAGTCTCGGGAGTGGCGGAGATTGAAGAGTACACGATGAACTATGTGGAGGAGAAGAAGACGGATTCGTACAACCGGGTGTTGGATAAGCTGTTTGGGTAGGTGGTGATGAAGAGAGGGGGGGAGAGAGGGGAGAGAGGGGAGAGAAGCGTGAGGTGCGAAGCGGAAGGCGCAAAGCGGAAGGCGCACAGCGAGGCAGCACAAAAAAGAAAAAATAGACAGGGCCACAGCAAGAGTAACTACCCTAAGCTAAGCTCTTGCCATAAGGGTGCGTAGCCCTAGACATAAAAGCAAATGGACAGCTCCAGGCAGACAACCCTAGCCACGAGGACCCACATTTTTCATGAGTGGTATCAAGGCCCTCCTTATCCTTTATCCTCTTGATTTTACATTTTCTTTTTATTTAATTTTTTCATTTTTTGTCATTCTTTTCTTGTTTGCTTCATTCATTGTTTTGTATCTTGCATTTTCTTTTTGAATCGTCGGCCTTTTTGATACCAATTCCTGTGTCTCTAGAACCTGCTAGAATCGTATAGAGCTCTTTAGAATTTATTTACATTTTTTCTAGACTTTTAATTCTGGACGTTTGTTTGCCTCCTCCAACTTGGGCCCTATCTTATCTTGCCCTTTTTTTTTTTTTTTCCCTCTCACTCTCATGGCCCCTCCCGATGCCGACGCCGAAGAACGGCCCTATCGCTCTCACTTGCGGCCTGCCTGCCACCAGTGCCGTCGGCGAAAATCGCGGTGCAAGATCGAGGCGGGGGCAGCCGTATGTCTCATGTGTCGTGTGCATAATACGGAGTGCGTCTTTCCCCCGTTAACCAGCGCGACGCCGGCGCGCATACGGAAGCAGAATGCGCGCAAGAACAGCCAGCCTCCTCCCCCGTCATCTTCAGCGCCGCCACAGGCGCCAGCATCAACTTCGGCCCCATTGCCTACGTCGCGGCCAGGGTCGGCTGTCCACAGTGTCGACAGCGATGGAACGCAGCATCACTCTTCGCCGGCCTCATCCTATGCACAGACCAACTCGCAGGCACACATGCTCCTCCCTGCGCGCGTACTGCCAGCGCAAATGTCGCCGGTACCTTCATTAGGTGGCCCACAGGGCCTGCCCATAGGGCCGGTATCGGTGCCGGCACAAGACCAGGCGTCGTCGCCGCATGAGTTGAGGCACGGGCTTGTTTCTAAGCCCGGACTGCGCAAGAGTCTCCCGGACCTCGGCTCGGCTTCTTCCGCTATGCCACAGCCGCAAAGCGGTGTCATGGCTGGGCTGGCTTCTGGGCCAGCCTCTGGGCTACTAGCCGGCCCGGGAGCCGCGGTTACCCCCCCTCTGGGCCACGAGCAGCCGCCAAAGGGCCCGCTGACAGGCCACACAAACTCGCCAGAGACCAGCAAGCAAACATCGCTGTTGCTCGAGGACGAGGACGGGGGAAATGCACACATCATCGGCCCTGACGTGACACGTGACAGCCAAGTACTGGCCGACTATCTGGCCATGATGCATCCAAGCACAGGCGTCATGCGGGTCATTAAGCCCCAGGCCACGACGCAGGGCGGCCCTGTGATATTTGCGCGGGTCAAGAAGCAGCCGCTGGGCATGGTGGTGTCAACGTCGCCGTCAGCCAAGAAGCTCAAGATTGTTGAAAAGCTGCTTGAGCCGTGGAACAAGCAGCTGCTACACCTCTTCTTTCGCAAGCACAACATTTGCCTGCCTATGCTCGACGAGGAATCGTTTTTGCACCAAGTCTTTAATGCTAAGGAGCGTGTTTCCCCAGCTTTGATATGCTGCATTTACGCCCAGAGCCTTGTGTACTGGGGTGCCGACCCTGATCTGGCCAAGCATCACCGGCCCGACCCGGCGTTTCTGTGGAAGCTGGCTAGCGAGGCCCTGTTTTCCGAGCTGCACCAGAGTCCGGGGATTTCCACAATAGTAGCCCTGGTGTTGAACGTCGGTGGCCGGCCAACATCAAGCATGCTAGGCAACCAGGTGCAGCTGGGCTCTGCTGTAAGCCTGGCCCACAGTCTGGGGCTGAACCGAAGCCCGATGAGCTGGGACATAGCCGAAAGCGAAAAAGGGCTGCGGATGCGGATATGGTGGGCACTTAATATTACGGATGCATGGTGAGCTTGTCGTGAGGTGCTCGGGGAATGGGCGCTCTATACTCTCTGCTCTTCGCACCATGCCCTTGCTGTCCAGTCTGATTGTCCCATTGCTAACACATTCTCGCTTAGGTCCTCACTTGGCTATGGCACGCCGCCGCATCTCAAGCGCTCCCATAGCGACGTTCCTCCGCCCAGTCTAGAATATCTTGGCATCACTGAAAACTCACCCCAACGCGATCGCGACGCTATCGAGGTATTCATGGTTCTCTTCAGCCTGACGGAGCTTTTGTATCGCTATCTTGACCGCGTCTACAACCTTGACCGGTCGCCGCCTGCAGCTGCCAGCCCGGGAAATCTCGTGCTCTCTGACATTATGCATGATCTGGAGCGCTGGGTCGATTCTCTGACTGGCAACTGCCGCAAGATTATCATCCGCGGGACTGAGCTAGACACGCCTGGCGCTGCCAACCTGCGGCTCTCATACCTCTCTCTTAGGCTTCTAACACAGCGCATCGAGCTCCTCGGCGACCGAGGCGAGCCTGAATGCGGCGACCCTGCCGGCAGAGCGCCTTCTACCTCAGTTCCAGCAACGGCAACATCTGCGCCAGCTACGTCGGCCCCACAGCAAGGACCTGGCGGTGATGCGCGCAGTCGCTATATTGCCTCGCGGCGGACTGCGGAAGACATAGTTCTCTTTGCCCAGGAACTCTCGGCTGCGCATTTTAGCGACTTCTGGCAGCCGGTCAGCACCTTCATCTTTGCATCGACTGTGACCTTTCTGCTTCGTTGCGCACTGGAGATTGACGCGCCTGCCACGTCGGTTGGCGCGTCTCTGTCGCAGTCATCGTCACTGCGCATGGCCCAAGACCTGCTCAAGGCGCTGCGCCACCACCAAGAGCATTACGAGTGGGACTTGGCAGAGCTCCCGCTGGCACAGCATACCGAAGTTATCGAGAAGCTGATGAATAGCCACAAGCCGGCTCCTGGGGGCGCGGAGGGGATGGTAGACGATGAGCTGGTGGTGCACTTTGGGGCTGGAGCTTTCGATTGGCCGAATATTTTCCCCGAGAGCTCATTTTTCAATTCTTTCATGCCGGCCGGGAACTGGGATCAGATGTTCACCGACCCGAGCTACGGGGTGGATATGGGCCCGAGGTGAGGTGAGAAAGAGAGAGAGGGGAAGAAAGCAGCCGTGAATGTAAGCAACAAAGTACACGAGAAGTAACACAAAAACACAAGACAGAGGAAGGCGGCTCCAGAGCAACCAAACAGGTACTTGCCGTTTTATTTCAGCGTGTCTTGTCACACCTTCCTTTTCTTGCTTTTCTTGTACTACCTGCGAAGACGACGGGATGGAAATACTCTAGGCTAGCCTCCAATAACTGGTCATGCATTAGAAGCTGGCACCGCCATTTCCATCTTGCCTTTTTCGATGGGTGGAAGAGGCAAAGACACGCAAAAAGGAGGAAAAAAAAGAGCTAAAAATCATGAAAGGGGCCCCATACCATCAGACTGACCATATCAGGTGCCATTGACACATGACCAGAATCTCGATCCTCCTATTGATCTGTCCGGGTCGGCAATGGGAAGTGCTAGGCATTGCTATTAATGATGAGTTGGCGGCACTGTTTTCGAGCTCCCGACAGCCCTGGTCAGACTGACTATCAGCCATCCTCGAACCTGGGGCGACTCGGCTTGACTCGCCCAGCGTCTCTCCCGGGCCTGGCCTGGTGATATCATAGACGTCGTTTCCAGCTTGCGTCTTAAGGCTACGTTGATGACTGCCAGGCATCGATCTTGAGATCCGGGAAACAGAGCGAGGTAGGGTAGGCCGTGAGCACCACGAGGCCGGTGCGAAAGACTCGCAGGCAGAGAGCATGGGTTGGAGGGCCGTTCCCATGCATGTTTTGCATCGGCCTGCGGTCAGGACGCTCAGGAAGTAGCAGCCTAGAGATTCACAGAGCAATCTCCAAGATAACGTTCGTCAGCCCCGATGCAGGGATGCAAGGGTGTATAATGCATCTCGCAATCTAGACGTCTGGAGTATTAAGGTTATTTGCCGCCAGGCTAGGGTTTAAGCCGCTGTAAGAAGTGGGTGGTGGTGACCAAGGTAATGGGTATTACAGGGAAGACTTATCTCTTGTTGCTGTTTTTCAGGGGGGAGGACAAATAGTAAGCACTGGCTCAAGAGTCACATGAGAGAAGAAGGGGGATAAAAAAAAAAAGAGTATGATATCTACTTCATCTCGTGCACATGGGATTAGCTCTGGTACGTTGGCAACCGTCATTACTATTATCATACAAATGGATCCCCTATAGACCTATTCCCCCGTAGAAACCAGGCCGCCTATCTCTTGATCTTACCGAAACCACTTTCCGGGCCTATGGAGTTCTCTTTTTGGCAGTATAGCCCACCGCCTAAAACATCGGCTTTAGATCCGCAGCCACAGCAAAGTCTGCGGCTGTTTTGGCCTGGATCTCTTTGACTGTTACGCCCTCGGCAATCTCCACCAGAGTGAGTCCCGAGGCATGATCGACATCAAACACTGCTAGGTCTGTGATGATGCGCTTGACACACTGCCGGCCTGTCAACGGGAACTCGCACTGCGGGAGAATCTTGGGCCGGCCCTTCTTGTCTACATGCTCCATCGTCACCACCACACGCGTATGATTCGGGTTGCTTACCAGGTCAATGGCGCCGCCAAAGCCCTTGATCTTGCCCGGCACCATCCAATTCGCTAAATCGCCCGTGGCACTGACCTGCATGGCACCAAGCATCGTCAAGTCAATGCGTCCAGCACGGATCATGCCGAAGCTCTCGTCGCTGCCAAACACGGCTGCGCCAGGCTTCAGCGTAACGATTTCCTTGGCGGCATTGATTAGATCGGCGTCCTGCTCGCCACGGCGTGGGAAGTCGCCAAAACCAATGATGCCGTTTTCCGAGTGCAGCCGCACCTCCGTGTCCGCGCTAATGTAGCCCGGTGCCAGGGTCGGGATTCCAATGCCTAGATTAACATGCATGCCATTCTGGAACTCGCGAGCTGCCCGTCGCGCAATGAAATCGCGCTTGCTTTCGGGCTCAGGCTCTGCATTAGCCTTGGCGGCGTCTGTTTCCTCGCGTGCAAACGTTAGGCGCTCGATCTTTTTCTCCTGTGGGTTTGTCGTGCCCTCGCTTTGCACTACCCGGTCGACATAGATGCCCGCTAGGTGGACGGCATCGGCTGAAATCTCGCCGGGCTCGACAATCTCCTCAGCCTCGACAATTGTCAGCCGCGCGTTGGCCCCCATGGCGCGGTTGAAGTTTTGTGCAGTTAGCCGGAACGTGCAATTGCCCAGACGATCGGCTTTGTGCGCCTTGACCAAGGCAACGTCGGCAAAGATGCTTTCCTCCAGTACGTACTTGCGGCCACCGAAAGTCTCGGTCCGCTTTGGCGCCGAGTAGCGCTCTGGAACGCCATCCGCCGTGTGAGTAACTGGCAGCTCGCCGGTTTCGACGACTGTGCCAACCCCAGCCGGGGTGTAGAAGGCTGGGATGCCGCGCGCACCAGCTGCACAGCGCTCGGCCAAGGTGCCCTGTGGGTTGAGCTCAAGCTCAATTTGGCCCGTCAGATAGGCGGTCTCGAAAGTTTTATTAGTGCCAATGTACGACGAGATCATCTTGCTAATCTGCCGCGAGCGGATGAGGACCGAGAGTCCGTCGGTGTCAGTGCCGGCATTGTTGGAGACTACGGTGAGGTCCTTGATAGCGGGGGTTTGCTCAATGGCGTCAATGAGAGTATTAGGCACGCCACAAAGACCAAAACCGCCGCATAGCACGGTCGAGGAGGGGGAAATGTCTCTGACAGCGGAAAGGGGAGAGTCGACGATCTTGTTGATACGGGGGCGAGAGGCAGAGACTGAAAAGCAGCGGACAAATCCGGGCTATTGGACCGGAAGGCCGTAGTGTTAGAGAGGAACCATAGAAGCAAAAAGGGGGCAGTTTCGCCGGGTGGAAGGGACCTCCAACTTACACCGGCCCGCAGCGCCGCCATTACACACACTCGATTTAATCTCAGCGCCATATTTGTGGAGAAGCAGACAAAGAGTCAAGACAAGATGAGACAAGACCAGAAAAACAAGCAAAAGTAAAGAGCTCAGAAAGGGAGAAACAAAGGAACAGAAACGAAGAGATACAAAAGTTCGCATGCGACAATTTAATACTTGGCCTTGGGCAGGCAGCGGCATGGGGAAGGCACGAAAATGCGGCTATGGAAGGACGGGCAGAACAGGCAACTACCCGGGATCTGGATATTCGGCTTCTTTTCTGTCTTTCGTCGCAGCTGTCTGTGAGCAAGCCAGCCTGTTCTTAGGTAGTTGCCGTTTCGTTTACCCGCCGCCCAGTAACAGGGGTAGTTTCTTTTTCCGAAAGTGCGAGCTGGGGGTTTTAGCGGGCGGGAGACATAGGGTTTCTATTGTCTCTCTTCCTTTTCTCCTCTGCACCCATTCCGCGCTCTTAGTGCCAAGGAAGGAGTCCGGCTCAACAGCACGCACGAGCCCCGAGCCTTGTGTCCTCACCTGACCCTACATCTCTTCCAACGAGACATAATCTGGGGGAAGCTTGCTTCGTCTCACATGACCTCTCGCACAAATAAGAAAAGTGGGTCGCTTGCTCTTAACAGACGTAGGCGGGGGGCGCTAGCTTCAGTCTCTTACAGCACAACATGGCGGGGGCGGCAAGACAGCCGGCAGTTACTTTTTCCAGGCCCGGGTAAACAGTTAGCCGAGGGGAGGGGATAACGACATTGAGACCATAGAAGCTTACGAAAAAGAAAAGGGCAGTTGCAAAATTACCGGCGAGTGTTGGATTTATCCAGGCGGGCAGGGCGGTGAGGGCCAAATTGTACAACTGCCCAAATTGCCAACGGAGATCAAAAAGATCGAGAGGCAGACGTTCTGCCTCTATCATAGTTTTTTCTTGTGCTTCCCAACGTTGCTCTGCTTTGTACAATCGCTTGGTACCACATTCACAGGCCGCCAAAGCCTGCGATTATTTAACACGACATTCTTATTAGTCAGTCCTCTTATGCCAACGCCCCTTTTCCACTTCCCGCCATGGCCCTCCGTGCTCTTACTGCTAAAACGCCAACAGACGTTGTCGTGCTGTCTGCCCTTCGCACACCCATCACACGAGCCGGCCGTGGTCCGTTAAAAGACGCCTACCCCGAAGAGCTTCTTGCCGCCGTACTTGCCAGAACCGTATCCTCACATGCCAACCTCCCACCATCTGCCATTGCCGATGTCGCTGTAGGCACCGTGCTCTCGGAACTGGGTGGATCCAAGGCCGCACGTGCTGCGCTCAACAGCATCCGCAGTATTTCGCCGCATGCCACAAGCCTGTACACGGTCAATCGCGCCTGCGCCTCGTCACTTCAGAGCATCGCCGCTATCGCCGGTGCTATCCAGACCGGCTCCATCGATACCGGCATTGCGGCCGGCATGGAGAGCATGAGCCGCAACTACGGAAGCCGAGCCATCCCCACCGCCTATTGGCCGGCGCTTGCCGATGCCGCAGTGGTCGGCAAGGATGCTACTGACTGCTTCATGCCCATGGGCCTGACGAGCGAGAATGTCGCCGCGCGCTACGGTATCGACCGTGCATCTCAGGACGCCCTAGCGCTCGAAAGCCATCGCCGTGCTGCCGCTGCCCAGGCCGCCGGCCATTTCTCGCGCGAAATTGTGCCGGTGACGACACGCTTCACGCCTCTGCCGCCCAAGAATGGCACGGCCAGTGAAGCCGACCTAGCCGAGCGGACCGTCACAGCCGACGCAGACGACGGTGTGCGCCCACAGACCACGCGCGAAAGCCTGGCAAAGCTCAAGCCGGCGTTCACGGCAGATGGGACCAGCACAGCCGGCAATAGCTCGCAGGTCAGCGATGGGGCAGCGGCTTTGCTTCTCATGCGCCGGTCCACGGCAACAGAGCTAGGCCTCAGCAGCGCAATCATGGGCAAGTTTGGCGGCGCCGCGTGCGTTGGCTGTGCGCCCAGTGAAATGGGCGTAGGACCAGTTCATGCAGTGCCCGCCCTCCTGAACCGGCTGGGTCTGCGGACGGCAGATGTCGATCGCTGGGAGATCAACGAGGCGTTTGCGAGTCAGGCTGTGTACTCAATCCGGGCATTAGGCCTGGAGGAGGCGTATGCTCAGGGCAAGGTGAACCCCGACGGAGGCGCTATTGCACTGGGCCATCCACTGGGAGCAACTGGAGCAAGACTGGCTGTTACGGCGCTACACGGGCTGGAGAGAACGGGTGGACACGTCGGTGTAGTCAGCATGTGTGTCGGTACAGGGATGGGCATGGCAGGAGTGTTTGTGAGAGAATAGAAAGAGGCAGGACTGGTATTCATGCATATACATGTAAGTATTACAGGAGACATGGCGTTGTGTGTACGGGTCGTGCTAACCAAGGCTAGTAGATACTTGTAATTAAGGTCACGCAAACTAATCACAAATTCCTCTATCGCTATAACAACAGGGATCAACGAACTTCTTTTCAGTTTATACTTGTATTATCGAATGTGCAACGGGCTCAGCCATCAACTTACTCCCCTACAAGTAGCAGAGCCCCCGAAGCTTTTGATAATGCCCCGTGATAGCATAGGATCGGTGTTGAAGAGACAGCTGAGTCGTTGCTAGACTTATTCTTCTTCTTGTCTTTCACATTATCTCAAGTAAGAAATGTCTGGGCCCAACTCTTCTTCGTAAGTTTCGTTCAAGGTTTTGTTGACATTGTAGGTATTAGCCTAATGCCGTTGGGAAGCATCAAGTAAAATAGCATTGAGGAGCGGAATTCCTCACTTACGCTTTTGTATAAGAAATACAAGGAGGGCAGTTCAGGATAGGCTTTGAGGCATGATATTCTGGACGGGCGGGCAATACTACTGCCATCTGTTGTTTGGCCGTCGCGGGGCTCCTATTTTCTTTGCGTAATACTGCCTGCCGTAACACCTTCCTACGGCAAAGGATACGCATGCCTTTAGCAGCCCCTAGACATAGAAACCGGGCAATTGACCAATAGAATAACATCCTATGGTGTGATGGACCTTGGATTGCTGGTGGCCTTCGTGCTACGAAATCAGGAAATCCACCTAAAGAAGGGAAGGGCGAGTGCAACGTGTCTTGGCGAGAAAGGCTAGCCCGAGAGAGATTGTGTGCTTTGGGATGCTCCTCGGGAACATCGAGCATGCTTGGGGTAAATGAACGGCAGGCTTTGTAGATGGCAATACGGGAACCATTTAGCATTCAAGTAAGATGGGGCTTCAAACATACTGCTTGCAAGAGCCGCCAAGGCCCAAGCAAGAGGTACTGGTCTACATATTGGACGAAGGACCGCATTCAAGGGGGGGTGGCATGACGGTGTTCAAGACGGTAGCGAGTCTATATAAAATAGGCTCGGGCGGTCTTACGGTGGGAGCATCTCTTTGAGCTAGTTGAAGACATGCCCAGAGATTGCACACGCACGCATCGTGAGTAAATGTACACCATGAGTGAGAGTCCATTATGAGCTGGTACATGGTTAGTGCTAATATAAAGGCGACGCCTACATGCGCCGGATTTTCTTTTGGCAATTACTACGTGGGCATCAGATTTTACACACCCTGATTGGCTTCAACTTACAGGTACAGGCCCCACAAAGGCGGTGAAGCTTGTGCACTAACAGCCAGCTGCTGTGAAGTTCTTCTTCTGGAAGAGCCAATTCATAGCCGTTGTCTCTATAATGTTTGTTTCAGCTGCCTTTGCATTCAAATCTAGCCACTCGATTTCATTCTCTAAATACAATGCAGCCTCTCTCTCTGCCCATTAGGCGTCGTCCAAATATGTCATCGTACATTGGCAGAATCCCCAGAACATGGCATGCACTAACACAAATATTTCCAGCCAATTAAAGTGCATAAAGTTTGATGCCCATGTAGCAAAGTGTGATGGGTCACTTAGGCTGATTAGGTAATCCAAAAATAACTAGGCAACATGTGATTGGGTAGTATATGTGGCGGTAGTGTGGCGGTAGTGTGGCGCAATGTGTATTCGGGTTAGGGTCTGCCGCACAAGTTACCACATAAACCAGTCCAGTACCTGTAGATCCATTGACGAGCCTTCTTTTGTTCTCTACGTTTCTCTAGTCTTCCATGCTCTTGGTTCGTTTCGTACAAAGCTTGGATCTCCGCTCCTCAATCTTATAGTTGCTGCGCGTTCTGGTGCACTTCTTTTGCTTGTTTCTTTTTCCACTTCTTGCTTCCGTCCTTTGCTGTAGTCTCGGCACTTGGCAGCCAACTAACTTTCTTTCTCCTGTGACCTGCACCCAACCTGCAGCTAACCTGCAACCTGCAGCGCATCTTTCTTTACGTCCTGCTTCGCTATACCCTGTACCCTCCTCCCCCACTATATGCCACTCCCCGTCTCAGCCCAACACATCCACTCTCCCCTGCTTACATAACTACTGCATATCGTGTTCGACACTGATAATCTGTCTTCTGTCCGCCTTGCGCTAATTTCTTTGCTATGCGGCTCTCCTCAGCACTTGCGCTTGCTGTGCCGCTCCTCGCAGCAGCGGCGCGCAAGCCCTCCAGCGCTATCCTACTCTCCGATGTGTCTAGCATCACGCTGCACGCCGGGCGCAAAACTACCGGAAGGCGCATGATGCCGATCCCGCAACTGCGATGTGTCTCGTCACAAAGCCTGTGCAGAATCCACCCCATTTCGGTGATGCGCTGCACAAACGAAGGCGCGTCGTATTCGTCCGAGGATATCGAGTGGGCTTGTACTGCGTCACTGCCTGACACGCTGCAGCTGGCGTCGACCGATGTCATCTGTGAAGGATACGACTCGGCTGACGATCCATACGTGCTGCGAGGTAGCTGTGGCGTGGAGTATCGTGTGGAACTGACGCCCGCTGGCCGGCAGTCATATCCCGAGCTGGCGCGCAGCAACTTCACGAACAACCTGGCAAGCGTACTGTTTATGGCCCTATTTATTGGGGCGTTCTTCTGGATGATATGGTCGACATGTATGAACCCAGCCGGCTTCGGCAATCATGGAGCATATCGGCGCCGTTGGGGCGGTGGAGGCTGGGGATGGGGCGGCCCGGGCTTCGGTGGAGGTCCAGGCTTCGGTGGCGGCCCGGGATGGGGAGGCAAGGAGGCTGATCAAGGGACTTGGACTCCGGGCTTCTGGAGCGGGTTGGCAGCGGGCGCGGCGGCGGGGTATATGGGCCGTGGGAATAGAGAGCGCGAAGACGCTTACTATGCACACCGGGCCGCGCGGTTTGGCGGCGGTGGCGGCGGCATGAGAGGGGCGAGGGCGGAGACCCGCGAGAGCACGGGCTACGGGTCGACTAGGCGGCGATAGGCGTTTGTCTCTTTGTTAATCTGTCTTAGATGTTGGGCTTTTCGAGCCTAGATCCTAGAAGGGAACATGGTAGTAACATACACACACATATCAAGCTTGGTAGTACGTTGGCGAGGTGAGAGAACAAACACATGAATCCAATAAATACTTTGCATCACACAAACAACGTCTAGCCGCAAGGACTATATGCAGGCATAAGGGAAGAGACAAAAAAAGGAAGAACAGGTCCATGATATGATACATTAAAAGATTTAACACCGCCACCAAGAGGCAAATGCGTAAATTGGTTCACGGCCACTAAACGCCTAGGCTGTCTGTAGCAGAAAGAAAAAGAGAACACATAGCACACCGAAAAAGAAAGAACAAAGGGAAGGTGAAAGGGGGATATCACAATAGGCCCAAGTGAACGTTTGATCACTATCAGAGCTCAGTCTAGCCATGCCAAGGCAACAGGAGGAAACAAGAGAAAGCAAGAAAAAAAAAAAAGAGCCGCATAAACGCAACGGCACGCAGCAGTCGACGAGTGGGAGTGGCGAGAGCTGCGACAGAACAACGCACAAGCATCTATGGGCCTGAAGCCGCCTAAAACAGCTCATCTCCTCATCCCGCCTTAGTGATGCACAGCCATTATGTCCATCTTGTCAAACGCCTTGGAGCAGTTTGGACACTTGCGCATGCGGTTCGTCAGTCGATCTTGCACACAAGCCTTGCAGAAGAGATGGCCACAGGTCTTCAGAGCTGTGTCTTTGAATTTGTCGTTGCAGATGGTGCAGAGCATGAGAGTCTATCGTGAGGTTAGTATACAAATCATCATGTTGGGAGCAATTTGTCAAGTACTAGGAGGCGGAGGGTCAATGTAACATACCCTGAGATTATGCTCGACGTCCGAGCTGCTGCCCTCGGCCTTGCGCCGCCACTGGTCGCGATCCTTGGTTAGCGAATCGACCTTGGCCTTCAGCCGACTGGACTCCATGTCCTTCTCAAGTGTAGTGCTGCGTAGACTTGATATCGACGTGTCGCGCACATTAATAATATCTTTAAGATTCTGCACTTCTCTAACAGCACCTTCGCTCTTGCGCGTTGCCTCGATGCTCGCACTCTCGAGCTTCTTATGCTCGGCGGCTAGCGCTATATTTGCCTGCTTCAGCTGTGCCAGCTGCTTTTCCAGGTTGGCCATGGTACAACGATTGCCAGTCTCTACGTCCTTGAGCTGGGCGATGATTTCAGCACTTTTGCTATTTTGACGGCGCATAGTGTTGATTTCAGTAACACGCATGTCTGCATCTTTCCGAGCAGCAAAGTACTTTTGGTCGACACGGCCCTTTTCAGCCAGGATTAGCTCGACTTTGCGCTCAAGCGCTTCAAGATTCATGACTTTGTTGTGAGCTAGAGCCATGGCCTTTTTGTAGGCCGTGGAAATAGACGGCAGCTCGTGATTGATAGAATCGTAGTCGCGTTGTAGTTTGCGGAACTTTGCTCGTAATTCTTCTTCGGGCACTTCGTCAAGCTTGGCCTCGACATCGGCCATTTCTTGATCCTCCGCTGGCGGCTCGAGCCGCGCTATTCTAGATTCAAGAGAAGCAATCTTGTCGTCCTTGGCTACTACTAATTCCTTGAGGTGATTCAGCGCGGTGCGCTCCTGATCTAGAACTTGCTTGTTGGAGTTGAGTTCTGTCATGTGTTCGTCACGTGATGCGCGTATACGCGCCAAGTCGGAGTCGCGAGAGAGCAATTCATTGTCGAGTTCGGTGGTCACAGCCTGGGTATCAGCATCGAGCTGGCGTTTAAAGGCTGTTCTCTCGGCAAGGAGCCTTTCGCATTCGTCGCGTATTTGGCTGTTGGTGGTTTCAAGGTGGTTAACTTGTTTGATGAGGTCCTCGGTTTTGGATCGCAGTGACTTGAAGAGCTCAGTGTGAGCAAAGTCCTCTTCGGTGCCAGATGCGGGCTCTTTGGCCATGCGGAGTTTTGTGTTTTCGTCTTGTAGGGCCTTTATGTCTGCTAATAAACTGTCAATCTGCTCCTGTTGTTTTTTGACAGACGCTTGCTCTTCTTCTATTTTTGCCTTGAGCTCAGCCTGGCTGGTTGAAGGCTTGGCGGCTTTCGACCCCTCGGCGTTTCCATTGAAGCCCGGACCACTGCGGGCATCTCGAGAGAGAGCCTGTTGTTCGAGCTCAGTGACCTGAGCACTCTTAGCACGATCGAGTTTCTTTTCAGCTTTAAAGTAGCGTAGCGATGCCAAGTTTAGTTGCTCTGTTAGCTCTTGTTTTTCGCTGGAGAGGCGGTCGAGCTTGACGAGATATTCTTTTTGTACTGCGAGCAAAGTGGAAACCTCCGATTCCAGAGTAGTAACATTGGGGTTGATTTGGCCTCTGCTGGCGGCTATACGCCCGACCAAGGCCTCTGCCCTGGAGGCCAGGGAGCGCTTTTTTTCGTCGAGGTGGCGCTGGAAGTCGACAGTATCGTGGAAAGCAACGCGGGAGAGATAGGGTTGTTCTAGGGTGGGGAGGTCAGCGGTTTGGATGGGTCGGGCATGTCAAGAAGGGAGAAGAGCCTACCAGAAGGCACGATATCGGCGCTGGGAACCTTGGAGTCGACCAGGAGTTCTAGTTCATCGACAAATTGTCGCCACCAGGCGTCGACAATGCGGATGTGGTCGTCATGATAGAGAGAGCGCTTGTGGAGTTCTTCGAGACGGCTTGAGAAGGTCTGCGACTCGCGACGGTACTCATGCATGCGGCGAAAGATAGCACCCTTGGTGAAATTCTGCAAGAGGAAAGAACGAACTGAGTCAGCGCGCGAGCACGTACCAGGATGTGCAGTTGTATATACATATATGCATGTGCGCGTACGTCTAGAAGCGTGGCCGCGCGCAAGGCATAGAAGGGCAGGGAAAGGGTAGATAGGACAAGCAACTCACCGTTATCCATACTTCCTCGGGCTGATTCTCGTACTTTTCATAGTCTTCGCGTTCATTGCCGTTGGCAGCATGTCTCTTGCGAGGCGGGGCGGCTTCATCGCTATTATTGGCAGTAGAGGCGGGTCGTTTTCTCTCATCCATCTTATCTACTCTAGAGACTGAAGAGAGCGTGGTGGTAGTGGGATTGGGGGTGGCCACGGGCATGGGATGGAGAGGGGGGAGGAGAGAGAAGGGAGGAAAGAGAGGAGGAGCTCGAGGAGGGGCAATTGAGGGCGGCGGGCAAGAGAGGCGGTACAGAGGAGAAGAGGGTGACAGGCGGGGAGACGGAGCAGCTGATACCGTGTCGTTGGCGTTGGCCTTATGGCAGCTGTGATGGGAAGCGAGCCAATCAGCGAGGGAGAGAGAGAGAGAGAGAGCTGTGGTTGTTGCTCTGTTGGTCCTGAGCCGAGGCTTGATGCAGAGAGCCGGTCGCTGAGTAGTATATGTATGTGCTGCAGCAAGCAAACAGCAAGATCGCAAGGCTGACGCAAGAATTCACAATCGAGATTTTTCGGCTGGCAAGGCTGCAAGGCAACAATAATCGAGCAGTAGCAACGCAATGTTGGGGAAGAGCAAAACAGGAAGAAAAAAGGCGACAGGAAGGGGGAAGGGCAAAGAGAGGGCAATAGCCTGTGGCTGCGGAAAAAGAACAAGGCACGCGACTTTTTTCTTTCCTTCCCTTCTTGCCGTGTGTTTCGGAGAGAGAGATGGGAGTCACGCAGTCAGTGTCAGTAGTAGAAGGCAGGCCTCGGGGTTGTGCTGAAAAGAAAGCGATGGAAAAAAGAGAAATAAATGTATGGCAGAAACAAGTGAAAAGAAAAACTAAAAATAAAAAGAGAAAATGAAGAAATATGGATGGAAAATAGGCGTGGGTGCTCTAGCCGTAGCAGTAGCACAATGCGTGCTGGGGGAGAGACGACGCGATTTTAGCTGGTAGTGCAGCAACAGCAGAGGCATAAGACGAAGCGCGGTCAAGAGGACAGAGAAAACAGAATCCTGTGCAAAAAAGAAGATAAAAAAATATAAGAAAATAAAAAACATAAAAAACATAAAAAACATAAAAAACATAAAAAACATAAAAAACATAAAAAAATAAAAAATACACTAGCAAAAACATTCCTGTCCTCCTGGGCTCCTCCCATTGGCTGGTAAAAATCTGCATGGAACAAAACAGTGGGGCCCAGGATCCTGCATTGCCTAGGTGAAAGCAGAGACAAAAACTGGGCCTATGCAGATTTGCTACAGTGGCTACATAGTGACAAGGCTAACGAGCAGCCACTAGAGCAGGCGCAAAAGGCTAAAGCCAGAGCAGACGTTTAGGGTGCCACAGCCGTGGGCCACAGCAATGACGCTTAGCGTCGTCTGGGCCTCCGGCGCTCCTTTCCACTGTTAAGAGTTGATATGGGCAGCAGATACTCCCGGCTAATATTCGGTCGATCGCCCCCCCCCCCCCTCGTACCAAGATCCACACCGAAAATCCCTTTTTTTTTTTTTTTTTTTCTACTTCTTTTTTCTCCTTCGCCAGTAACCAAACAAGGCGTTCTCCCAACTCTAGTTAGACTTATCTGCTTCTCCCCCTTCTTTTCTCCTCCTCTTCTTCCTTTTCCCTTCTCTCTTTTGAGTCTACGCTCTTCTGCTTCTGGGTGTTTTCTTCCCCCTCCTCCTACCACCGCTTCAGCCCGCTGATTGCTCCGTATCAGCCCTCCAACAACTCACGACATGTTCCAATATACCCTCTCGCTCTCGTCACAAGTCTGCTCCGCACAATCACGATTTACTGCATTATCAGCCGCACGGCCATATTGCTGAGTGCTCGTTTGCCCAGCCTTCTTGCTTCTTTCACGCTATAGTCTCTAGTCTTGCCGCTCGACTCCGCTTTGCCCGCCGCACACCATGAGTTCCATGTTCAAAAAAAGGACCGGCGGTCCGGCCTTCAAGCCCAAGATTGGACCAAGGGGTCCGCGAGCGCCTGCTGCTGCCGCTGCTCCCTCTGCTACGGCTTCTGCGGCTGCTGTCGTATCGCCCCCCGCCACTCAACCTTCAACCGGCCCCGACCCCAGCTCCGGCTCTGGTCCCTCCGTCTCTCCCACCCCCCCTCCTTCCTCCAGTCGCCATGCTACTCCATCTGCACTAGCTTTGGCAGAGAAGCTGCAGGCTCTCTCAACGCCATCCGAGAGCAGCATGCCACATGCTGAGTCGAGAGAACCCCTAGCAGACAGACAGGCAGAGAGGCAGTCCTCACAAACACCCTCGCAGTCGCAGCCACAATCACAGCCAGGCTCAGAATCACAACCACAGCCCTCACCAGCCCCCCGTCCGCGAATACGCCCGCGTCTAATGGCCAAGGCGGGCGCTTCTACCACGACCAATAATCCTATTAGTAGCATCACTAGAAGTGCCGCCAACAATACTGCCAATACTGCCGCCACTACCACGCCTTTGGCTGTCGCCCCACATCTGCCGTCATCGCCTTCACAAACATCAGACGCCCCTCTCAAGAGCCAAGACATCCCTGCTCAGGCCAGCCCCCATACTCACGCTCGCACTTCTACATCTACTCTCCCTCTTAATAACTCTCCTCCCGCTGCGGCTCCAATCGCCCCTTATGCTCCCATTGCCCTTACTTCTGCCTCAGCCGACAGTCTCTCTCATAATAACCCTATTCTCCTTCCTACACCCGAACCTTCCCAGCAACAACAACCACCATCATCCGCCTCAGCGCCTTCTCGTGTCTTCTCCCCAGAACCCTCTTCCTCCTCGTCTCCCCTTTTCCGTGGCCAGCCTGTGCCTTCCATTGACTCTCTGCCTGAGCTGCAGACTACTGTCTCCACTCCCACAGCGACCGACGACTCACAGCCTACTCCCGCTGACAGCACCAACGTCTCTATCGCTGGCTCCGATGCTGGCGGCGCTGTCGCCTCGACAGCCCCTGCCATCACCCGTAAGCGCAAGATCAGCACTCCCGATCAAACTTCTCACGATGTCGCCGGTCCCAGCAGCAAACGTTCCCGAAAGCCACGTGCAACAATCGAAGTCGACGACGACGTGACCACTACCAGCCCCGCCACCACCTTGCCTCCTCCCGACGCCGCTGCTGCCAATGGGGACCCGCCCGCGGCCACTGCCCATCAGCGTCGTCGTCGCACTGCAGCCTCGGCCATCGGCAGCGGACGTCGCCGTCGCGCTCGCTCCGAGACCCCACCCAATGCTGAACACCAGATGGTTGACCTGCAAAAGCTCACAATGGCTGACCTTACGCGGGACCTGCGCATTGGCAAGAAATTCAGTCGCCACGAAGAGCTCAAGTTGCGGGAACGTCGCGCCCGTTCCAAGACCATGCGCGAACCCACACCAGACGCCAACAGCAATGACAAGGACGACTCAGAAAGCCCTGCCCCCGGGGCCGGCCCGAGCACTACCTCATCGTCGTCGGCCGCCACCAGCAAGGACAAGTCTTCGTCTGGCAACACCGATCCTACCGGCCCGAGGTTCTACGTCGTCGACGGACAAATTGTCCTCGACCAAGGATCTCTAATTGTGGACCGACATGCAGACGCCGCGGTGGAGCGCAAGGGCATGAAAATGGTTGAAGAGCATAACTTCTCGCGGCTCGTCACCAGCAACTCGTTCCGCACAGGCAGCAAGCTCCGCGGGCCAAACCACTGGACGATGGAGGACACGGAGAAGTTCTACCACGCGCTCAAAATGTTTGGGACAGACTTTCAGATGATCAGCAACATGTTCCCCGGTCGCACTCGGCGCCACGTCAAGATGAAGTTCAACCGCGAAGAACGCCTTGCGCCCACGCGCATTAACGCCGCCCTGGTCGGCGAGAAGGACGTCAAGATGGACATGGCCGAGTACACGGCTAGCACAGGCATCGAGTACGAGAGCGTCGAGTCCATCCAGGCTGAGCAACAGGCACTTGCTGCTGAGCACGAGGCTGAGGAGCGCCGGATGATTGAGGACCAGGAGTCAGAGATGCGCCGCAGGCGCGAGGAACTGTTCCGCGACGACGAGAAGCCGCCAGTCGACGAAAACGGCATCACCACCATCGTCGATTCCGGCGAGGGCCCCGTGTATTTCGGCGCAGGCCCGTCGACCAAGGGCTCAAAGCGGTAGAAGGCAAAACGGAGATGGTTATGTGATAGCAGGCAGGGAAGGGATAAACGGCGTCTCTGCATCTATGTTCGCACTACACAGTATGGGATTGGTGGGGACTTTGATAGGTTAGGATGGGTGCAAATGGATGGGATTGGGTCGGCTTATGTTTATGAGTTTTTTGTTTTACCTTTCTGCTTTATTTTGTTTGCCTTTTTTTTTTCACCAACACTTTGCGTTTCCTGCTTCTTGTTTGTTAGTGTCTTGTTTCATCTTTCTTTCTTCTGGACATAATACCAAAAAAAAAACATGCCCGAGACTCACAGTACAATGCAATACAAGCCAATGGACAGCATATGGACACACAGAATCATATTTGCTCATCGTCTCAAGTTAATAATACTATTTTTATATCTCTCCCACACACGCACACATACATACACGCATTCATAAACAGCCAGAAACAAGCCCAAATCCAGCATATCATTAGAATCCCAAAAACACTCATCCGCCAAGGCACTGAGACCAAGGAAGATGGATAAGACGACGACGGCCTAGACAAAGTGGGGAGGGATGACATCCAAGATCGAGCATCGAAGATCGTGAGAAAGAAAGAATGCGGGAGGAACATAAAGAAGCATAAAAGAGGCATGATTCAAAAAGAAGGAAAGAAAGGGAAAAGGATAGGAGGAAAGGAAGCCCGGAAAAAGAATAAACGAAAAGAAAAAAAAAACAATAGAGGTATAAAGGTTGAAGGAGCCCGAATCAACCCAAGGGGGGCTCTTCCCTGTCCCTCTTGAAATCTCAGCCACCCAGCCTAACAGCTCAGTAGCTTAGCAGCATATACACCTCAGTAGCCTCATAGCTCAACAGCCCAACAGCTTAATGCTCCGGTGCCTGGTCATCGTCCTCGGGCTGATCGAAAAGGAAGTTGGCAGCCAGTTCCTCGTTCTTGTCGCAAGCGAAATACGCCGTCATAGCCTGGTTAATATCGAAGCCTAACCGGCAGAGCTGCAGTAGGTAGAAAAAATATTGGTTAGCACAGATACACACAACCCATCATGTTTTTCACCCTTATTTTCCTCCCCCTGTTTGCCTTCTCCGGTCCACACATTGTACTCACTCTTTCAATCGCGTCTCTCTCATCAGGCGTCACCTGAATGGCCTGTGCACCAGGCGGCAGCGGCGCATCGTCGTCGACATCCTCGCCCAGCAAATTCAGGAATTGCTCGGGGTTGTTGGCAATCAAATGGGCCAGTTGCGGGTTGCCAGCTCCCAGTGTCTGAAGAATCTGCTCCAGCATCTGCGGCTGCTGCTGCACTACTTGCCGTAGCTGCTGGAACTGTGTATTGTTACGTAGGAAGTCAAGGTTACCAAATCCTCCAGCACCCCCAGCCGCAGCAGCAGCCGCAGCCGCAGCCGCAGAGTCCTGGCCACCGTGGCCGCCACCCTGGCGAGCCCGGGCGGCCAAGTCAAACAGGTTCACATTGTCAATGTTGTCATCCGTCATGTTGGTGTCTTCGGGGGCTTCGGGGGCGGCAGCAGCTTGGGGGGTGGCAGCTTCTGCAGGAGCTGGGCGAAGTGCGCTCTCGGGAATGCCCTATTAAGAAGCGAAAAGAATTAGCCGAGGAAGAATTCACTAGAGCTAGAGATAGACAGGCCCGGGGATTAGCCTGAAGATAGACCTGATGAGACGAATTTAACTAATCTCCGAGTCTAAGCCAACAGGAGCCCTCTTCTCTCAAGTCCTCACTCACATTCAACAGGTACTCAACCGCACGGTCGGGGTTATTAAAGGCAGCTCGCATGGCGGCCTCAATCATACAACGCTCGAATCCCATGGCGAGCATGTTCTCAATAGCCTCCTGGTTGGCGGCGCCCACGGCCATAGCTGACGGGTTTGTGAATGACGGCGGAGCCGTTCTGGACGCCGGCGTCGGCGTTGCAGGCGCACCGGCGCTGGCAGCAGTTGCAGCAGACGATCTCTGGGCGGCGGGAGCGGCGGGAGTTGAGGCTGATGCGGGGCCTGGAGTGACCGCGACGGCGGCTTTGACTGTTTTGGCGGCAGAAACAGATGCAGGCTTAGGCTCTTTGGGCTGGATTCGGGAAGAAACGAGTCAACAATGTTAGCAGCAGTAAAAACAGCAGTGGGACCCAGAGGGAAATGGCTAACAATGGGGTAAGGAAAGCAGGCAAAGGGGCGAATAGAGTAGATGTCTAATCCTCTCTGCTTTGTTCAATGGATAGAGGGGCAAAGAGGGGCAAAGCACAATAAACCTGTTCTAGCTCACCTTGTTCACCATGCATACAACAAAGCCCTTTTCCTCAATGTTGTAGGTCTCGACCTTGTCATCATCTTTGAGGATTTTTCCTAGAGACAGAGGTTAGCTTCAGACAGAGCCTATGCCGGGCATATACCGCAGCCCAGAGGGAGCTCTGCTTACCAGAATAAATCAGTTTCTGGTGTTTGGGGTCCCAGCCCTTGTCGTTGGAAATCGCTTGCTTCAGATCGGCAACCTGGAAGAAAAATAGCAAGGAAGCGGCAATAGTCAGAAACAGTGTTCCCCGAGGCTAGACTTCAAGTTATCACGGAGAGGTAGGGGCGAGCAGATGGGAAGCTTTAGGGGAAGGGAAGCATACCGAAATAGTTGGCTCAACCTCAAGCACAAACTTCTGCTGCTTGAGATCCTACAGAGTGACAGCCAGTTAGAATAAGGAAAGATACAATCTCCAAAGCAGAGCGTCCACCATGACGGGCCCAGCAGAATAGACAGGACCATAGTCTCGTCGCAAGATAAGGGTCATCGTTCCCAAGAAGGGCATGGCATACCTTGAACGTAATCTTCATGTTTAGGGAGGGGGGAGGGGGGTATGACTTGGTGATTCTGGGGATGCTTTTTAGAAGACTATGAAGAAAAGAAATAAAGAAAAGAAAAAGAAGGCCGTGATGATCGAGTGTGGTTGTGGTTGGTGGAGATTAATGGGCAAAGAGGAGGAAGAAAAGAGGAAAAAAATAATAAAATAACAAAATTAATTTATTTTTCTCAGCCTTCCTCTATTTAGGCTTTTAGGCAGAGCTCAGCATTGCGTCTACTTGATGTAATGCATGTAATGAATGGGATGAGGGGGGGAGAAAAGACAAGCACTAAGAGACCCTGGCAGACAGCACCGGACAGCTTGGGGCAACACTGGGTTTTAGGCGGTCTCAGCGGTGAGGGGAGGCCCTGTCGGCATCATAGTGTGAGCTACAGGGTCACTTGGTGCTATGGTCCCGCTGGCTTTATAGCGCTAAGACACAGACATTCTAGCGGTCCGTTGTTACATTCTGCAAGCAAGCTGAAGCTGAAGCTCCCCTGGCTCTTAACCCTAATGCCTTCTAGCCAGCAGGGTGATGACGCACTTTCCAAAATCACGTGTGCTGGAGCAAGTGTGGCGCACCGGGTTGTGGCGGTCATCGTTTGAGTTCTTGTGGCACTCTATAGTCTGTCTGAGCTTCAATTCACTATGCATCAATTACAAGCCACATACATGAAAATTTTATCTATCTACAATAAGGGGGAAAAGCGCTACTCTAATGTAAATTCCAGCTCGAAAATTATGTACAGTGGACAGTGTAATTAAGCCATCCCAAAGAACGAGCCCCGCACATAGCAGGCGCTGCCTAACCATTTGCTCTCTCTCGTGAGGCAGATCATACGAAAAGCGAAGTCCTAGGCCTGGGATGGACATAAACAAGAGAAAGATATAGGAAGATGGAAAAAAGAAAAGAACAGAAACCCCGCCATGACACTTGCACATCGGGCGCCCAGCTTCACCAGGGCCTGGCCTGCTACGCCATTGCCCCACTGGCTCAGTCTACGCTGATGTGGATGGTCCATTCCCATGTCTCTCCAAATCCTTCTCACTAAGGTCATTTTTGTCAGGCAACTCGCGAGGTAGCGAAGGTGTGCCAGTCGCGCTGTTCTGCGACGGGTGCATATCATCCAGCTTCTCATCAGCAGCGTCGCCGCCCATAGCATCAACAGCGCCACGGCCTACAGCCGCCTGACCGCTGGCGGATTCCTCACTGCTGTCCCCCCCGCTACCGCCGCCGCTGCCCATGATTTTCTTGAGGAAAGCGTCGGCTTCAGCCGCAAACTTACACTTGAGCCGGATGCTCTCGCCGTATTTGTAGAATAGGAGTGGACAAGGCAGGCAGGCAAACGCTAGAAAGCCGGGAACAGACGAGGCCCAGTGAATGCCAAGATCGTCATACATGTCTAAAAGAAGCAGGCGTGTTAGTAACTAAAACCAGCAATTTGCTTTAGGCTAAAAGAAAAACAGTGTGGTGAAGCGTTTAAACCAAGCCAAGAACACCAGGACCAAGACTCACAAGTTGTAAACAGCGGGAACGCCGCTCCAAACAGCGACCGTAGCACACTGTTAGCCGCTAGCACTGATGCTGCGTAAATCACGTACGAGTCAACGAGGTAGTTCAGCATCGACAGGAACACCAGCACCAGACCAGTCGCAAACACACCACCACCCATAACGCAAGAGATCCAGTGAATCGATGGGCTATTTGTCCATGCAAACCAAAACATGCCAATGGGAATCAAAAACGAGCCGATTATTGCCGGTGGCAGCCGGTCTTCGGGGCGCGCCGCGCCCCGCGCATTGACAATGGCCATGTAACGTCGGTTATCCCACAGATAATACATAGCTCCCGATATCATCCCGATTAGCACGCCAAGAAAAGGCAGCCCGCCGATTCCCTGAGACCAGCCCCGGTGCACCTGAAAGACGATTGGGTAGGCCGCAAAGAGCATGTACAATGTGCCGTAAATGATGGCGATGTAGACCGACGTCAGTGACACAATGGGCTCACGGAACATGAGCGCCCATGGGCGCACCAACGCCACCTTGAACTCCTCAATGACGGACTTGCGTGGGCGTATAATGTCAAGCTTGGAGACGTATATTTTGCCTGTCAGCTGGGTCAGTTTCGTGGCACGCTTGCGCAGCAGCACTGGTGAATAGGTCTCGGGCACCATGAGCACGACCATAACCCACACAATGCCGGTAAAGATGCACATGAGAGCCTCGAGCCAGCGAAAGCCACTAGACTGGCCCAAAAACCCGCCGACAATAGGGCCCAGCGATGGGCCCATGAAAGGCGCCAGCGCAAACACAGCCGTAGCAGAGCCACGCTCCTCAGCCGAGAACATATCAGCAATGACACCACCTGAGTTGGTCATTGTTGACGCGCCGAAGCAGCCAGCTAAGCAACGCAAAATTACCAGCGTAGCCATATTCTGCGAGGCAATAGAGCCGCCTAGAAAGGCAGTTAGAAAAAAGTTGGTGACGAGGAAGACGACCTGGCGACCGTAGAGCTCGGACAAGGGCGCCCAAAGCATTGGGCCGATGGCAAAACCAAGAACAAAGAGAGAAACACCCTACACGCGAAGAGTCAGTATGAAGAAGCTTGGAGTTGGAGAGAGGCACTGGGGACTTACCAAGATGGCAACCTCCTGGCTCACGCCAAATTCAGCAATGACCTGGCGCACGCCACCCGAGTAAGCCGCGGAGTCAAATGCTACGGCAAAGGTTGCCAGGGCCACCAGCAGGGTGATGGCCCATTTTCGCATATGCGAGAACTGTTGCGGGTTGTGAGGATCAACAGGCAGCCAATCGATGACAAACGGACTCTCGGCCGTGCCATTACCGGGATACTTCTGCTGCAGCACGGCATCGCTGACACCGTGCGGCTTGAGAAGCACATCCCAATGGGAGTATCTTGGAACATGGGGCTTCTGGTTTTCGAGATCGTGGTGATGGTGGTGATTAGAGCCGGTGCCGGCCTCGGCACTAGCGTTTATTGTGGAGCTTGAAGACTCCGTCATATCTTTGGGTGTGTATATGGAGTCCGTATGTTGGTATGGGCGTGTGCGTCCGTAAAGAAGAAAGAAGAAGAAGAAGAAGAGAGAGTATATGTGCGGTGTACTGCGGAGTGTATCGTTGTGTGCACACGCGTGTCTCTATGCACTCCAAAGTCAAAGCCGGGCCTTTGGAGGAGTAGATATTAAAAGTTATCCTGGCTAACTAACAAGTCATACAAGTCATAAAAGTGGTGCCGAGAGGCGAGAGAGTTTAGACAAACCCCCAAGAAAGAAACGGACAAGAAGATGGGCGGGAAAAGACCCCGGGATTAGAAAGGCGAGAGGCGGAGGGTCGTCTATGTTATATACGTACTACAAGGTAAATTTTCATAGAGAACGAGAAGTGCAAGCTAGTCCGTGTTAGTATTGCTTGCTAGTTTCCACGCTTTCTTTTTTCCTCTTTTTTCTTTTCTTCTTCCTTAGCTCTGCTTGTTATGGCAACAGGAGCGAGCTATAGCGGAAGTGGGCTTTGCAGGCTCCGAAGAGCCGGAAAGTCATCCCTTATAGGGGCGAAGACAAGCAAGCATGGGCCAACCACAGTTCTGAGAGGGTGTGTATTTTATTCCCTTTCTTCTAAAGCTTGGCTGCTTCGACCGTGCTTCTTTCATTCTTTTTTTCCTACGCCTTGGCAAGGGAAACGTGAAGGAAGGGGGAGGAGAAAGAGCGGCATCGCTTAAGAGGCAAGACATAAGAGCAAAAAGACGAGGGAGGGGCGTGTGACGAAAGGATTGGTATCAAATCAGGTGGGCGGGCTTGCAGCGAGCGGCCCAAACCCGCCAATCTTCTGCCTGTCTCCGCCTCTTACTCCTGCCCCGTCACCGGTGCCTATGCTAAGGACAAGACGAGAGGAAGAAGGAGGGCGGCTAGCCTTTTAGTGGACAAGGATGGGAGAGCGGTCTTCGTCATATCAGAAAGCAATGGGATGACACATGTCTTACAGCACACGAGAGCGCAGAGACAAAGCAGAATACTAGAAAGAAAAAAGCATGGCGCGAAAACGAAGGAGAGGAAGAGCGAGAGACACAGCAGGGAGAATGGGGTGCGTCTGCTAGGCTAGCCACGCTACTGATGCATGCTATTGGCTACTAATGACATTCCCGCTTGTCACCAGCCCAACTCCGCAAGGACTAGCCTAGCAGCAAGGAGCGGAGTTCGCGATTAAGGCGGGATTTGGGCTGAGCGAAATTGGACCGCTTCTTGCTTATTCAACAAAAGCTTAATACGACAGGCGCTTCGTAGTTAGGTTTAGTTGTTGAAAAAGCAAGTCCGTTGCAAAGTGTCGTTACAGCTTATGAAGGGGCATCCCTTTCCTTGGGTTGGTTTTTGTTAGAACTAGGCAATGGTCGCGGCCTTTTGGGTCTGGAATGGTATGGTGGCTTTGCCCATCCCCTTGGTGCATTGGTCATTCGTGTCATGGCGTGGTTGTGTGGCGGTGGGAGGGAGAGATGATAAAGGACTGTGTGTTGTCATGCACTATTGTATGGCCCCCTCTCTTGTTCAAAAAATAACCTCGGCTCAAGCTCTGCTATATGACAACCACTAATAAATAAGAGCACCCTGTCACATTTGTCATACCGGCCAGTAGGCCCACAAAAGTCAGCCGCTTATATTCGCACGCCCTCTCTACATCTGGTCTAGACCAGGAAGAGGGTACCAGCCTCGATGGCGAAAAAGGACACCCACGCAAGACGAACAAATTGCTGGACGCGAAGAGGCAGAGAGGAGACGGTGAAAGGTGAGGGGTCCAGCAAGAAGAAGCCTTCTTTCCGTCCTAGTTTCCTCTGTTAAGCCATACATCGCTAAGTGAGCCACTGCCGGCACAAGCTAAATTCCAAGTCCGCACCCACGCTCTCTCGCCCTCGCCCTTGCTAACGTCCGTCATGATGCAGCAGGCCAACCAAATGCTCCGTTGTGTGGAGGATTCAGGCCCTATCAACAGACGGCCATTATGAGCAAGCAGAAATGGCCTGATTTGACGAACGGCAAAGGACTCGACGCGGAAGCCCTTTTTGCTCTTCTGCACAACAGTCACACGATAACCCCCAAGGCATCATC
This sequence comes from Ceratocystis huliohia, assembly GCA_038382965.1. NCBI lineage: Eukaryota > Fungi > Ascomycota > Sordariomycetes > Microascales > Ceratocystidaceae > Ceratocystis > Ceratocystis huliohia. Next base: position 16,006 of record JAXCEX010000088.1, on the reverse strand, counting down.
TCGCCCATATATCCATCCAAGACATCCCGGACATCCCAGACATCCCAGGAGCACAGCAGCTAGTGTGTGCTCTGCAACTTCCCTTTCAAAACCCGCTCCCGTTCGGCTTAGCAATAAACCTGCCCATATTCTTGACGCGGCTTTACTCTAGTAAAATCAAATCGAAAAAGAGGAATATGGACAGACTTGGGCCGCGGCACTAGATATGGGCCCCACCAATCTCCTTACAAGCTAAATTACGCACATAGGCCTACTCGACCAGCCAACCAACTTGTCCTCTCCAAAAAAAAAAAGACAAAAAAACAGCCGCGGCTCAACTTCTCTTTTCATCTCATCCCACCATTTCCCACTAGCAGGGATTCCAGGACGGCCCGGGATAGAATAAGCTCGACTTCCCTTAACCCTATAATAACCCTTGCCCATCAGACCGGGATCAATCTGCCGTTTAGCCTTCTTCACCTAGTCGGATAGACACGCAGCTTCGATCACCTAATTCGTAGCAAGCCAAGTCTCAAGACAAGCAAAGAAGAATGCGCAGATCTCGGTTCTGCGCCATCGCCGGGTCTACTACCCTGAAAGCCTTTTCCTTTTCTGTCGCGTTTTGTCACCACACAAAATTGCCACTTTGCTTGCTACGCGTGCCTGCCTGCTCACAAGATGGAAGCGTCATGAAGACAGTACGTTAGCCTAGACACTGCAACTGCTTCTTTTGCAGATTTAGGGCATGGCGGTGAAGGCGAAATCAAAATGTGCGCACAGAGTAAAAAAATAGAGACCGGGCTGGTGGGCTAGTGGGACAAAGGGTTACGGAGCATGTAAGTGTGTTTGTATCCATACACATTTGCGTATGTCTCTTTGTCTTTTTTACTGCGATATTAGACTAGTGGGGCTTAGTCATCAAAGCCGGCCCAGGAACAGTCGGTATCACTATTACTACTGCTTTCATCTCCACTGTGGTCGCCGCTAGCACCTACACCACCACTTCCACTACCGCTCTCACCGTCGCTCCCACTCCCACTCCCGCTCTCATCGTCGCTCCCACTCCCACTCTCACTCCCACTCTCACTCTCACTTTCGCTGTCATCGTCACTGTCCTCGGTTGCCGTGGCTTCTAGTTCGTCGCCCTCCAGAAGCTCTACAAATTCCCCCGTCTTCTTGAGTAGTGGCATTCCCGTGCCCGATTGTCTGACAATCATCCCGCTTTCGTCGCGGACAAACGGCTCGGCTTCAGCCCCCACCTCGCAGCCATCCCCATCACGTATAAACCCCGCCACAAAGAATCCCATCAGACCACGTCCATCACCCTTGTATGAGCGAATGCATGCCTGTGCCACCTTCTCATCACCACCGGCCGCTGCTTTGTCTCCACGGACCGGCCACTCGCGCAAACCACGTACCTGCTCTTCGCGACTCAGCACACGCCAGCCACGTTGACGTGCCACATCTGATGCTAGCGCTGCACGTACAACGCCCTCGTTCTCCTCTGCGTGCACAGAACAGGTTGAGTATGTAATGCGGCGTGCTCCAGGAAAGGAGAGGGCATGCAGCACGACTTTCAGCTGGAAGGAAGCCAGTGCACGCAGTCGTGCATCAAGCTCCTGCGCCGAAGAAGCTGCGAAAACCGGGTTGCCATCGTCATCGAGAAGCACGCGCGCGGCGGCTGCCGACGGATCATCGGCTGTCTCGGCCTGGGCTTCTTGTGCGTCAGAGGCGGGTCGTTTGCGTTTTTTGCTGCTGCTATCCACAGTATCCTTAGTTGCGCCAGGCTTTAATTTTGCGCCAGCACCCTTCCCGGGACCTGGAGCGGGCTTTTCGTAGGGCGTGGGTAGGTATAATGTTGGGTTTGAGTCACGGCCAAGGATGCCACTCCCTGAGCAACTCGGGTCGAGAAGCAGCGAGCTGACAAAATCCATACTCTCTGGATCTGTTTGCAGGAAGTCCTGGCCAAAAGCGATTCTAACAATATCCTTGGCGCCAGCAATGCCGATCATCTTGGTGAGGATTTCGCTACGTTGCCGGCTCTTTTCATACGCATATACTAAAGAGCGCTTGACATTTGCCGCTTGCGCCTCGCCACGGCGATCCCACAACAGCGCTGCAAGATGAGACGTCTTGTTGCCTGGTGCTGCGCAGCCGTCAATCACGTCGCCATGCTCGGGCATCGGGTCTAGCAGGTACGCTGGGAAGCACGATGCCTTGTCCTGGAAAATAATACGTCCTGTGCGATACGCCTCCGTCTTAGTGACGTCGGTGCCAGGCGAGGCTGCTAGCAGGTTTGGGATATGCTCGTCGACGTGTATGGCCGTACCAGGGGCCGCAGCCATAACCTCGGTCACCGAGCCAACTTGTGTAAAGCCCTTGAAAGTTGTTTGTAACTCAGTCGCTACGTCGCTTAGGATGGTGTTAACGCGGATCCAGCGCGGGTAGCCAGCGTCTTCTGACTTGTTTTCCTGTTCGACTAGCTGGCGCAGTGCGTCCAGTGTTGGCTGCTTACGACGAATTCGTGCTCGTGTGAGTTCGGATGCGAGTCGACCTTTGTGCCGCTCAATGGCAGCTCGTAAGCCATGCGAAGCGGGCAGTGATATGCCGCCTTTGGTTAGGAGCAGGTCGTGTACGAGAAGCAGAGCGAGCACGGGGGTAATCTAACACAAGAATGTTAATACGTAGTTCTTCTTACTGTCTCGAAGAGAAGACAGCGATATAGAGAGCCGTTTCCTTCCTGCGAGCAGGAGAAGGATGCCAAAAAGGACGGAAGCAAAATCTTACCTTGCGCTCGCTTTTCAATAGGTCCGTCGCATCAATCACTTCGCGCAAAATACCGCTCCACTTGCACGATTCGATGGCTAGCGCATATACCTGAGCAGCCGACGACTTGAGGTCCTTGCGCTTGAACACGCGGTTCTTCAGGCTGCCGGGAGCGGTGTCGAGAGTCCGCAAAACGTCAGCGGCCTCGTAGTAGAGAGACATTGGAAGGACGGTAGATGCTAGCTTGCAGCTTATTTATTATTCGTTTGTTACTGCTTGCTTGCTTGCTAACTATGAAAATATGCGCATACAGAGAAAAGAAGCAAAGCTGAATTGGCGCTCAGGTTTAGCCTAGAAGATTTGCTAAGCGCCGATATTCACAGTTGATGGTCAGTCGATGTAACTTTTTAACCTGCTCCAAGAGAAAAATGCCGTCTAATTGATTGCAGCCGCAGCCAGCTGGCAGATGTGCACTACCAGCTGGCAGATTTTGGATTTTGCACAACCAATGGGCGGGCTTTGCTCCAATTTTCATGTCACTCTACCTTACTTTTTACACTAATACACTATCATCACGCAGGGACAATCGAACAAAAGTTGCCAAGAAAAAAATCCAGGTTCTATTTGGATTCCATATTTTTCATCTACAGCAAGAAGGGCAAAGGTCATAAAAGCGTTATGAAGAAAAAGAAGAAAAACCCCGAGGAACATATTTTGTTTTTTTGTCTATAAACAGGACGGACCAATGGGTTCTTCGGGATTATTCAAATAGTCGGACGTAAAAGAAGAGGAAAAAAAATCTAAACAAGAAAAAGAAGACCGACAGACGCGGGAACCGGCACGATGTTGGTGGCGAAGAGAAGGGAAAAGAAAAAAGGCAGTGGGAAAATAAGAAGAAACGCAAAAAAAAGAAGAGAGAAGAAGAGAAAAAACAAGACATTGAACCTAGACTCTAAAATCTATGGCTTCGTCCACGATGGCGAACTAGATGTCTACGGCCATAGCTTGGAGTCTCAACAGGCACAGCGGTTGGGTCAGCATCGACATATTCCGTGACCGTCTCCCAGACAGTATGCACCACTGGCGTTTTGCAGGCCGTGGTCTGTGCGGGGAGGGGCGTGGTTGCAGGAGGCAGCGAGGACGATGAAGACGAAGACGAAGATGGAGGCAGGGGAGCAGCCGAGGAAGACGAAGACGACGATGAAGACGAAGACGACGATGGAGGCAGGGGAGCAGCCGAAGAGGACGAAGACGACGATGAAGACGAAGAAGTCACTGCAGGGGCTGGCGCGCCATATTCAGCAGGCGACGAGGTAGATGAAGCCGGTGCAGGCACAACCGGGGCAGGAGTCGATGACGACGAGGACACCGAAGCCTTGGCCTCGTAGACTTCATACGTCGCGGTCTGGCGAGCTGACGAAGAAGATACGGCGGAGGTCGATGATTTCGATCCGCTGCCACTGCCGCTGCCGCTACCGCTGCCGCTACCATAGCTCCAGCCGGTGATTTCCTGTCCACCTGGCAATGACTGGAACGGACCATCCACATCCTCGTCAATGAACGGCGGGACTGAGCACTCTTCGGTGTTTACCTGGTCAGCCACACCGGGGCAGTACTCCATGCCCTGGTGGCCGGCATTGCAGTTATCGATAATGTTCTGCAGCAGAGTCTCGTCCCAGCCGGACATAAAGTCAGCGTGTAGCGAGTAGCCGGTCGCGTCTCCATTGCTCAGCACAAACGGCTGTGAGTTACCACCCGGAGTCCAACGGTCAGCAAACGACGCCGTGTCCCAGTAAACTTCGAGGAATAGGTGCGGCACGTGCAGCCAACCCTCGGGGCAGTTGGCACGGCCAGATGCGCGGGCTTCGGCTGTGGCACCATTTCCGGAGGTTGGCCAATCCATGTTTTCCTTGTGGCTGGCCACTCCGGCCTCCGGGTTGTAGCATGATGGGAAGTGGATATCGGCACGCATGGGCGAGGCATACCCATCACAATTCTGGTTGGGGAAACCAACACCCTGGCCCTGGTTGTTAGGATCCTGGATGCCAATCGTCTCGCCATCACTGTCAGCCGGCCACGACGGGGGCGAGTATGAGTTGCGGGGGCAAGTAAAGCCAACAGGCTGGATCTCACCATCCTTGGGGTCGAGCACCTGAGCGCCTGAGCGCGAGGCGGGCGGCGTACGCAAACTGACGTTACCAGAAAGCATGCTCAAACCCAGCGGGAAGGCAGTCAATTCATCATCAGTGGGCTCAAAGAAGTAGTAGACATTGGTGTAGAACATGGGCACAGCCTCGATTTCGCCGCTGGAAGGGTCGCGGAAGTACATGCGAGGAAACCAGTAGTTGGACATGTCGCCCTTGAGCTTAGAGTTAGTGCAGTTAGCAGCACGCAGAGACTCGCCATTGGCCGATGGGCCAAAGCCAGTGCTGCCCTGAACGGTGTGCACGTGGGGTGAGAAGTCGTTAGGGTTGACAATGGGGTCAACGCGGCCGTTGTGGATCTCTTTACCGTTGAAGCGCATCACGGCAAAGGTGCGGGAAGTTTTGGGCGCCGCAACGGCGGAGCTTGGACCAAAGAGGGCCAGAGCCAGAGCCAACAGGCTGGAGGCGAGCTTGGTGGACTTCATGCTGGAGAGAAGAAAGAGAGAGCAGTAAGATTTGCAGCTTGGGTCTGGTAAGTCGGAAGCTTTGGAGAGAAAAAAGACAAAGCACGAAAATGAATGTTGGGCTGGGGCACTGACTAGCAAGGCCGGGGAAGAGAAAGAGAAGCAGAAGAAACGAAGGTGGAGTGAAAAGAAGGTAAAAGTCTGAAGACCAGACAATGCAAGAAGCAGAACCAGGACAAGAGAAGAGCGAGGCAAGAGGAGGAAGGAAAAGAAAGAGCACCAGTCTTGTCAAAACACGAGACTCGAACAAGTAGGAGGATAGGAAGGGGGATACGCCAGCGGCCATATATAAATACGTCTCGACAACTTCACCCAATAGGCTCTGTGCTCAGTTTGACTCAAGGGCAATGAATGGGCCAAGGGTTCACTTCAAGGTGATCACAGCAATCACAACAATCATTGCGACCACACACACGTATGGTAACGCCTGCCAAGCCCCAGCTCAAACAGACTAGCGCTACAAGAGGCTGGCTCTCGCCCTATTTTTTCCTTCCTTTTTTCTTTTTTTCTTTTTTTTCTTTCCCTCGCACAGACTGGCCGGTCGCCCAGCCTGGGCTTAAACCTGGGAGGATTGACATGCAGGGGGGACGAGGAGGAAGAGAGAGAGGAAGAAGAGGCAAACACACGAGCGACCAACAGCCCAACAAACAGCTATACGACCATCCAAGACTATCCACAGTAGAACAAAGTGGAACAGGGTGGGACGCTTGTGGATGCCGTACCTGCAGGCAGGCTGCAATGCAGGTCTCTGTGCCCTCTGTTGTGGTCCTCTATGCTCTCTGTGTCTCGCACCATGTCTCTCTACCTCTTGTTCTTGTCTAATTCAAAGCCTAGTGGGCAGTGGGCACCCACCAGTGAAAAAAATCAAGTCTCCGAGCTGCAGAGAGCATGCATAGAGAGTGCATATACGCTTTTGGCACCGTTTATATTGCCACTTAATGCTTGATACTATGCATGCAATGGTGATTACGTATGCCCTGTCAGTGGCGCTTGCTGTCCTTCTATATATATGGCTCAGTTAGCCAATATAGAGGGCCGTATAAAACCCAGCCGACAGCAGGCTAGTGTACTAGCCAGCGGCGACAATAAAGGAGACGGCACAACGCAACACAACAAAAGGCATACAAAAGGCACACAAAAGACACACAAAAGACACACAATTCCAAGCCCAAGTTACAGTCAGCCTCAGCTTCCTCTCCACCACCCACCCTGTGTGGCTCTCCCTTTCAAACAAGGGCTTAAAAACCAATGTTCTGTTTCATATTGCCCAGGATCTCCTTGAGTCTCTGGGCAGCCTCCACGTCGCTCAAGTCTCCCCTGAAGTACAAGCATCAATACTTAATACCTCGTCCCCGGGGACAGAATAAAGGTGGGGCCACTTCTCTTTCAGGCAGCTACACAGTATTTCAAACGGCGGGAAGGATTTTCTTTCTCCTTTCAGGAGAAGGAACCAGGGGCCTATTAGGGGGATCTCGATAGACCTGATTGGCCAAGGCAGGGGCTGAGTGGCAAGAAATAAAGTGGATAGACATGTGGGCAAAAGAAGTGGACCACGTGAAAACAGTGGGGCCCATTGGAATTGGAAGAATATATTCAACAGAGACCAAACGACGCCGGATTGGCTAACGGACAGAATTAACAAGCACTTGCTGCTTGTTTCCGCTCTAGAGTGGTCGCAGCACTAAAAAGTGGGTATTGTGTTTGTGTTTTCTATTTGCCAGTCTAAAAAGTGGGGCCGCGGTCCTGAAAGTCTCAGCCATAGCAGCCAATAGGCGTCGAGTATTCCGGATCAGGACCGATGGTGTAGTTGGTTATCACGTTTGTCTAACATCATCATTGCTTGATGGATGGACACAAAAGGTCGGCGGTTCAAGTCCGCCTCGGTTCATTTTTTGCTGGCTGTGGAGGAAGGGAGCTTCTCAGACTGTCTTTTTTTGTTTCTCTTGAAGTGTGCATATATATTCAGTTCAAGTTCCGGTGCTCTACCTACCATTTATCCCCCCCATACCTCCTCTGTCTTTCCCCTGTCCCCCCGGTTTCACCACGTGCACGCTCTCTCCATTCCCTCCTCTCCTCCTTCTCTTTCTCCATGGTGCGGCTAGCTTGGCGCTGATGCTACAACAACTTCTATTACACTCCATACAGCCCCTAGCCCTACCTTCGCTATCCTATGGTAGCCCAACCTCTCCCTCCCTAGTCCTACCTACCGTCATTTCAGCCCTCCCTCAGCTCTGCTCTGGCCTACTCGCCATTCACAAGCGCCAGCACCTCATCCACCTGCTTGGCCGTGTCCGTCAAGTTAACCGACCCATCCTTAGTAATCACCAGGTTATCCTCAATGCGTACGCCACCCACATCCCAGTACTTGGCCAGTACTTGCTCGTCAATAAACGCCCGGTGCTTATCGTCCTTGAGGTACGGCTCAATGATGAATCTGCAAAAGTATACACCTGGCTCCACCGTCACCACCGACCCGGCTGGCAGAGTGCCGCGCACTCGCAAGTACCGGAACATAGTGTCGCTGTCGCTGTAGTTGGGGTTGCCGCCCGTATCGTGCGTGTCCATGCCTAGATAGTGGCCGAGGCCATGCGGGAAAAAGGCTACCGATGTGCGTGCGTCCAGAATCGCCGCCTTGTCACCACGCAAAACTCCCAGATCGTGAAGCCCCTCAATAGCTACCTTGTGCGCGTGTAGGTGCACATCATCCCACAAAACACCCTCCTTGAGCATCTCAATGCACTCGAGTTGCATGCGCAGCACAATATCGTATATGGCTCGGGACTCTGTAGTGAAGCGACCTGAGATAGGGAAAGTGCGGGTCTGTGTATGCAGAGATCGAGCGGTTAGCAAGCGCGCGTCTTCCCCGTATAGCCTCTTCAGCCTTCAGCACTTACAATGTCTGACGCATAACAATCCCACTCGCAGCCGGCATCCAGCAGAACATTCAGCTTACCCTTAGTCGGCTGATCGTTCTTGACGTAGTGCAGAGTAGCCGCTGCACGACCTGCAGCCACAATCGAGTGGTATGCTTGTTTTTTAGCACCATGGGCTACAGAGCGTTCCAAAAATACTGCTTCCAACTGCTGTTCATTGCTCACAGTCTTGACGCGTCTCATGATCTCATGGTGGCCGGTAGTAGAAATCACATTAGCCTTTTTGATCAGGGCAATTTCGTACTCGTCCTTGACCACACGGCAATTGTCCACTGCCTCGTGAAGAATGCTCTCGTTGACAGTGAAGCTGTGAGTCACAGAAGCGCTCTTGATGGCTGCTATCGATACGGTATGCGGGATGACATGAAGCGTGGGGCAAGTCTTGGCGCAGTCGGCCAGTACCGAATCCAGCTCAGTTGAAAATCGCACAGCATCGACATCATACTTGTCCAAGGCTTCCTCGCGTGTCATGGGCAGGCCGCTCCAGATGACGCTGTCAGGGTCCACGGGCGGGATAAACAGCGTAGCGTGGTCGGTAGCCGTGTTGTAGATGTAGAAGCAGTCGGCCAGTTCGCAGCCGGTGAAATAGAAAAATGCACGGCGTTGGCTAATATGGTAGTAGTAAAGTACAAATAGAGTGTTAGCGAGGCATAAGTGAGCGGGCGAGTCCGAAAGGCTCACCTACCGAAACAACTCAGGCTCGTCATTGTCCTCGAGCAACTTTGTCTGGCGGCCCTCAATATAAAATATGGCACTGCTGCCACCTCCGCGCTTATTGCGGATGTATTCGGCAACACGCTTGGCGTGCGCCTTGGCGGGATATTTGCCCTTGAGGATAGACTCGTAGTTTTCCATTCTGATGCTATTTGTAACGACGGCGGTGGCAGGGATTCTCGCTGACGAGACGATGCCGGTTTGGTGGAGCAGGCGGAGACGGAGACGGGTGTGAAGCGGGGGCGGGGTCGGTATCGGGGGGTTCTGTGGGTTGAACTCAGTGCAGACAAATGGCCGAAAGCGAAAATGCGCTGTTTTTGAGGCTCGAGTTGCGAGTGTTCGTGAGGTTGAGAGCATTGGCTTGGGGAGGGATGGGTAAGGGAGAAAGTTAACTAACGCCCTTGAGCTCTTGGAGGACTTTTGACAGCTTTAACTTTTGGGGTTGCCCCGGCTGAAGTTCGGGCTCTAGAGCTGCAAACGCACTAGAAGTACTAGTACTTGCTGTATGAGTACATTTGCACAGCTGTCGTGCAGCTGCATGGAGTTGACGTAATCTGTTTGGCGGGTCCAAAACTAGAGTAGTCACCTCTAGCAAATGGCGCCATCGTCTTTTAGGGCTGTGTTAGGGTTTATCGGTAGTAGCAGCAGTCCCTTTTGCATTTCTAGCTGCAAATCCGCCAAACTCTAAAAGGAGAGGGCCGTTTTGTTTGCACGGGTTCGTCTCGGGTCCTAGCAGTAGTGGAGGGTATATCAAACATGCTGCAAATCATCGTCGGCCTGATGTGTCTCAGGACATATCAAGCTTGGCCGTGAGGCCCTGGCCATGTAACGCTGTCTATCTTGCTGGCTGCCATGTGCCTTAAAGCTAAAACCTACTCCCTTCTACTCTCCTTGTTGCCCTCTTTTTCTCTTTTATTGTATTGCTAAAACTACGCTTTCCATTGCAGGCCTTTCTTTTGGCCCTCACATATATGCGCGTTTCGCCTGGTGCTGCATTTTTGCACCGTACTAAAGGCACCCGATTCGATCTCAGATATCATAAGCTTTTGGGGCTTTCATGATACAGTGCCAAGTCCGTACTTACGAACATATATACACCGTCCTGACATCCTTTCTACCACCCCACTTTTTCACATCTCATTTTAACACTGAACATCTCCGGTTTGCCTGTCCTCACTCATCGTATAATCTATCACCTGCGCTCTAATAATTAGCCTTAAATTACCGCCGTCTCTATCTTATTGCCATGGGAAACGAACGACACCCTTCATCTAGAGCGTCCCACTCACCACATCGAAGCCACCGCCGCTACACAAGATCGCGCTCTCCACGCGTTGACGACCACGACCACTCGAGCCACAGAAGCCGCAGAAGCCATAGGACTCGAGACAGGACCCATGGCCACCGCCACGACACATCGGGGTCTCACAGGCGCCGGCTGGATTCCGCTGTAGCTCCGGCCCGCGCTGTAGAGCTGCCCTTCGAGGCGCGGCCCCTCCACAAACGCGACTTTAAAGCTTTCTTACCGCTATTTGCCTACTATTTGGATTTGCAAAAACAAAAAGACCTCTCGGATATGGACGAGCGCGAAGCCAAGGGACGTTGGAAGAGCTTTTTGGGGAAGTGGAACCGAGGAGAACTTGCCGAGGGCTGGTACGATCCCGTGATGTTTGAGCGCTCCAAGGAGCTGTACGGCCAGGACTCGTGGTCTTTCGAGGAAGAACCGCAGAAAGAAGGAGATTCTGGACGTGAAGCAAGGGGCCGAGCGGGAAGCTATGATCGCGAAGGGGGTTTTTCTACATCTCAAGACAAGCCCTCCCGGCCACCTGCCTCTCACTCAGACTCAGACTCAGATCCAGATGATGTCGGGCCTGCACCAGCCCCAGTCCGCCGCTCTAATGCAACACCCCACGGCGCTTCCGTACCTAGTCTATCCGATCTTGAGCTACGGGACCAAGCCCGGCTCGAGGACCGTCAAGCCTCGATCGACGACCTGCGGTACGCGCGCAAGCAGGATCGCATACTACAGAAGGAACGCCTTGAAGAGCTCGTACCCCGTGCCGATCCAGGCTCTCGCGAGCGCAAGCTGGAAAAGAAGTCGGAGATCCGTGAGAAACTGCGCGCTGTGTCTCCTGGCGGCGGAGTTCCCGAGCACGACGACAACGATCTCATTGGCGGCGGCGACAGTTTGGCTGAGCTGAAGCGTGCCAAGGAAAGCGCCCAGCGCAAAAAGACGGAACGCGAGAAACGCCGCGAAGAAGTCTGGCGTGCCCGCGAGGCCGAACGCGAAGAGAGGGCTCGTGAATATAGAGAAAAAGAGGACGCGACAGTACGCATGCTGCGGGAGTTTGCACGTAACCGCGGCGGTGCTGGTAGTGGGTTGTAGAGCCGTAGATGCGCATGTGCGTTAGGGTCTAAGGATTAGGGTGCAAAAAAATCCTTATCGATAAACCCCCCACCATCAAGCAAAGAGCCGTGTAGAAATTTGATGGTACCCCTCCAAGCGTCTTCTTTTGGCCTCTTAATTACGTGTGACTCGTTACTTTACTTACAACCTACTAAATCAGCGTTTCTGCAATCTTGACCTTCTCGACGTTCCACTGGCCGCCTCACCACTACCAAGTCTAGTCCCTACCCTAAAAATGGCCGAACCCGAGGAGGTTGGCGATCTTTTCCAAGATCCCGAGGACTTTTACCCCCCCACGCCTCCACCTACACTGCAGACATACGAACTTGATTCTGGCAAAACCATCAATCTGCACCTAGTCGGCCACTCACCACTCGAGGCACACCACCTGTGGAATGGCAGCCGGGTGGTCTCGAAACTTTTCGAGCGCGACCCAGCACTAGTCCGCGACAAGACGGTGTTTGAGCTTGGGGCCGGAGCTGGCTTGCCGAGTCTCGTGTGCGGCGTGCTTGGGGCGCGCCGGGTCGTGGTCACCGACTTTCCAGACGTTGATCTGGTCCAGAACATGCAGAAGAATATTGACGAATGCGATGCCATGCTTGCCGGTGGCAGCGGTTGCATTTCAAATACAGTCGTGGCACGTGGATTTGTGTGGGGCGCAGATGTGGGGCCTATCATGGCTGCAGCCGCCGGCACGGACGTATCGGAGGAAGAACGAACGGATGCAAACCCATCTGCGGAATCTGCTGGGCATAGACTCCCCCTCCCCAGCCCTACGGAGCGCTTTGACGTGCTCATTCTTGCGGATCTGCTGTTCCGCCATGCCGAGCACGGGATGATGGTCAAGACAATCCGTGATGCGCTGAAGAAGACACGCTCGGCACAGGCGTTGGTGGTTTTCACATCATACCGGCCGTGGTTGCGGGCCAAAGATCTGATGTTTTTTGACCTGTGTCGCGCTGATGGCTTTGTCGTGCAGCAGATCCTCGAGCAGAAGCTGGATAAGCCCTTGTTTGAAAACGACCCGGGTGACGTCGAGGTGCAGAAGACAGTTACCGGGTGGACAGTCACATGGCCAGAAGAGGCATGGACAGCAGATGGCCAGTGAGGGATGGAGAGTTAGAAGGGGAAAGGGAAAAGAGGAAAAAAGGAAAAAAGACGAGGATGATTGTATAACAATAAAACGTACTGACACAGGCACAGAGGGATAGGCCTAGGCCTAAGCATAGGCACGGCATATAAAACAAGAAATACAAAAAAAGAACAAAAAAGGACAAAAAGCAACGTGTATCAGCCAAGAAGACAGGCTATCACGCCACGCTGATTGTTGGTCTTGGCCATTCTCCTTGCTCATGAAACTAACCCACCGGAATGCGATCCGGTCGTACGCCAAGGGTATCATACATATATAAACAAAACAGGATACAACTTTCTCGATCCCCCGACACCGGCTGGGCTCTCTCAAAAATGGCCAGACAAGGCCAAAAATCTTACACTCCCTGGACTGGATATAATAGCTCAAGGCCTCCCGGGAGGGGGTATATCCTTCTTCCTTTCGTCCCCTAGTTTCCATGCACCACGCAACCTAGACACTCGCAGTCGTCGCCACATGGACATGTTACCGACTCGCCTAGACACGTACCATGTATCGGATAATGCACAAACAAAAAGGTATCCGCCGAGAGGTTTTGCTCTTCTATCGAGCTCCCGCCGGCTGAGACTGGCGAATGGGACTGTGCCTCGTGTGTGCCGGCCGGCGCAGAATTGCCATTACTATTGTTAGTTGTACCACCCCTACTTCCGCTTCTATTGTTGTCCTCGCCTGCGCAACACCCGCCGTTCCCTGCCGAGATTACGGGGCTCTTGACAGCTGCTGTCGATACAGGATCGGCATCAAACACGGAATCACCCCACATAGCATTGTATGCCGACATCACCTGATCGGTCGTAGTCTGGTTGTAAGGGTGCCACCAGCATCCAAGACATTGACATGTATCACCGCATGTGCATGGTTGGGCATCTGGGGGTGGTGGGGGGACGTGGTAGAGCGGTTGAGGTTGACTAGGAGGTTGGCCTGGGGATTGGCTCTGGCTGAGTGAACCTGGATGGCTAAGCTGCACAGGCAAGCCACCAAAGGTGGAATTAAGCATAGGGTTAGGCGTCTGGTTTTGAGACTGTGTCTCATGTTGGCTGCGCGCTGCATGGGCTTGTGCAGCGATGTGCGAGTCCATACACAATCGCCATTGTTCGGGGCTTAGGGGCTGTATGAGCGATCCTATTTGCGGGGGATACGCAAACGGAGAGTAGAAGGCATTCATGTGTATATCTCCAGGACCAGACGATGTGGTCGTCAAGATAGCGGTATTTGGCGGTTGCTGGCCGCCTGAGCCAGGCATAGAAGTCGGAGTTACCGTTGCGCTCATTGGCTTTGCTGCCACGGCTGGAGACTTTTTACCCCCACCATTGCAGCAACTTTTTTTAGGCGCTATAGCTTCCGAGGGCGAGGATGATGGAGAGGAAAGGGCTTGTTCGTGGGCTCTAGAGTCGGACTCAAGCTTAATGGACTGTGGACGTTGTTGGCCTACGTGTGGGGATGAAATGTACGTGTTCGTATTCGTGGTTCTAGTCGTAGTTGGGCTAGCTGAGGGGCTGTCGGTCACGTGCCCTGGCATCTGGCTCATCATACTGCCTGGCATGGTAGACAGGTACATGGACATCATCATAGGGACAGTGATTTGCGATGCTTGATTAGACAACACAGGATTTGGGTTGTACGACAGTGACTGGAGATGTGGCTGTTGAGTTTGTAGTTGGGGCGGAAGCTGTGGCTGAAGCGGCATTATGGGAGTCTGTGTCTGTGGTGAGCAATTTGCGGTGTCAAAAGCCATGACCGGTGAGACAATGTTGGTGTGATTGGCGTCGATGCGGTGCAGCACCGAAGGGTCGAAGCTGTACTTGCGAGTGCCCTTTGGCGGCTGGGCCTTTTGTATGCGACCAGAGCCTGGGGCCGAGATGGTTTTAATGGGTGGGGAAGCTCCGTTGGTGGGGCGTAACTGCGACGCGAGTTGTGTCGGAGGCACCGCGCTGGACTGTGGGTTGTGGACGTGCGTGTGTGGGAGGCCGTTCTGAGCCGAGATTGAGGATGAGGAAGCAGCCGGGGCCGGACCCGGACCCGGGGCCGGATCTGGGGCTGGAGTTGGAGCTGATGCTGGAACCAAGGCAGCTGCACCCGCGCCGGTGCCTACGCTCTTGCTCGTGCAAGGCTCAGCTTTGGAGCCCGACGGACTGCATGAGCAGGTGGATTTTTTGGGGATCGCAGCGGTCACACCACATGCGCAGGGCTTGGTCGACGGGTGCGGACATATGCTAAGAGGCCGGCCGGGTTTCCGCACTGGAACCATGACACGCTCGCTTGCATGGTTGCATTTAGTTGAACGGTGGCCGCGAATGCAAGGCACGCTGTAGAGAAGGCGGGCGGAGAATCAGAGTAGGCCAAGGGTTAGCAATACTATAATAGCAGAGGTAGACGGGGGAGGAGGGGGATAGATATGGTGAGGGGAGGGGGCTCTGTAGGGTTACTCTAGAGCTTACCAGGCCATCTTGATACCATCAATGATCGGCATTGTGAAGAGAAGCCAACGAGGAGCGCGGAGCGCGCGACTATCATGCACCGAGGTTGCGTCACAAACGAGGACGAGAGCGCGAGCAGAGCTAGACAAGGCCAGTGGAGAGACAAGGGAGAGAGGGAGGCTGTGGTCGACGTCGAGAGGCTCGCGATGAGGGATCTTTGTGTATGAGGGCCTTCCAGAAGCCCCAAGAGCAGAGAGAGAAATGGAGAAAAAGGGAAAGGCAAAGAAGAGGAACGAGAGGAGACGAAGCGAAGACACGACCGCGTAATGGATAAAGGGAAAGAACGAAAAAGAACGATGCAAGTGGAAGGAGGAAGAAAAATCAGATGAAAAATAAAATATAAAAGAAATAGTTATAATGTAGAAAAAGCCGGCTTGCTCACAAGAGAAGCCCCAAGGCGGCAACTACTCGCTAGCTTCTCTTGCTCTGCCGCCTTCCTATCCTTTCGTGCCTGCCTTGACGACTTTGGGGCCTTTTTGCTCTAGTTCTTGCTGAGTGTGTGTCTTGCTTGTTCTCGCCTTTTCTTTACTTGCTCGTTCTTTCCTGGCGTTGAAGGTCGCATTCCTTGCTTGTTTCTTCTTTGTCGTTGTGTCAAATTTCTGAACGTCGCCTTCCTTCGATGGCCGCTCCTCCTCCTCCTTTTTTTTATTACCCGCATTGCGCAGCCTTGTTTGCTTCTTATCCGTCATAAATTCGGCCTCTGTTATCATTTTCTGGTGGCTATACATTCTTGTTTTTATTATCTAAATTCTTTTGCTTTTTCTCTTGTCAAGTTCTTGTCAAGACGTAAACCGCAGTTACTCTTCTCTTAACAGCATTCTTTTCGTTAAACTTGTTCCCCCTCCTCCATAAATTCAAGGTTGAGCAAGTTTTCATTGGCCCAACTCCCTTTTTCACAACCACCCCACC